>VZRX01021426.1:637089-756780 GCA_013398075.1 Notiomystis cincta
GCTTCCCCCGGCTGGGCTCCCCCTGCTCCCCGGGACGTGTCTCTCCTCTAACCCGCCTCTTCTCTGCCCGTGCCTGCGACTCCCGGGGGTCCTGCTCTGCCATCCTCATTGCTCTCCACGCCTGCGCCTTTTCGGAGGTGCCCCGGAGGAGAGACAGTCTGTCTCCTGTGTGTCTGGGGGGAAGGAACAGTCACGAAACAGAGATGGAAATATGGCAGTATCCTCTAGGCGATGGGCACAGACAGACGTGCTGCAGGCCCTGTGATTGTCAGCTGTAATAAACGTTAGAAGGAGAGCAGGAGACAGATGTAATTCTTCGTACCTGGTGATGTAAATCCAAGGAAGCAAAGAGCCACAGCCACGCGGATTTAAATCTCGTTGCTGGCAGTGGCTGTGGGCTCCGGGACGGCTCTTGATGTCTCTTCACAGAACTGGTAAGGGCGGGACAGAAAAAATTTCCTGTGTGTCGGCTATTGCTTCCTCCCTAATTTTTTGAGGGATGCTTGAATTTAAGCGGGTACTTTCCTTCTAAACAAGTCCGTTTCAGTGTTGTGGGGGGGTGTTGTGTTATGTGATGTCATAGCTTCCTATTTCGTGATGTCTCAGCCCTACTCTACATGGCTTGCTGTGATTTTTATTTTTTTTTTTGAAAGGGGGAAGTGGGAATAAAGTAAGAACAGTGCCTTGAGGAAATAGAAGATCCTTTAGTGCAAATAGATGGGAGAGCAAAGCAGCTGGAATTAAGATCAGTGGGTTTTTAGTAGTGCAGGACTGGATCATGAAATCACTCAAGAAGGAACTGTCAGCCTGGCAGGAGTGGGGCACTGCTGTGCTTTTGCTGAGCTGTTGATCAGAATACAGTTGCTTGCTGAGCAATTAGAATTCTAGAATAGTTTTTCCGTTACTACAGAGTCTGGAGTGGTGGTCTGGAAAGAAACAACCACTGGAACAAAATTCAATTTCATTACTTCTTTCTGGATTTACACAATGTGTCTGTGACTGTCCCTATGCAGAAGCAAAGGCTGAATTCCTACTCTGGAGAATTGATAAAGTAAAAGGGAAGGAAGGGGTTGAGAAGAGGCATGACCTGTAATTAAAGAGGTCAGAGTGGGGACTGGTTGTGTCATGTTAATACAATGTTCATTCTGTATTTAACAGATTAAAATGACAAGTACTGCCTTATCTTAATTCCTGAACACCTACTACAGATTGCACAGTCAAGTGGTCTCTTTGACTGCCAAGTTGAGCATTTGATGATGTGATTTGATATTCTTAGGGAGATGTCATTCATAGTGACACTTCTTCTGAAGATGGATGAAGGGAATCCCTGAGGGGCACCAGATAAGAGGGACAAAGAGAGGAGGAATTGCACTGGTCAGGGAATGATAGAATTGAGGTGAGGAAAATACTGTACACTTGCTCAGGACTGAAATAATTCTTCAGTTTTAGGGGTCTCTGCTAATGTTGTTTAGGTTTTTCTTCTTTGCTGTGCTTTTAATCTGTCACTTTCCCACACGATGGGATCTTTTGCCAACCTCAGTGTTCTAAAGGACCTTGACAATCTTAAAAGACAGGCAATAATCAAAATATTTAGCTTTTGAAAATTAATGTGTCTTACCTAAGGTGATGTGGTAAAGGTAGAGATTATTGCTTAAGAGGTCTGTGTGAGAGCTGCCAGTCTTAGTCCCATTCTTGGTGAATTGGTTTGTGTGTTGCAAAATTGTTTGCCATGTTTGGTATTTGGCATGCTTTGACAAAGGAATTGGTTGATACCATGTTTGAGGCAATAACTCTTTTGGAAATGGTTGGAGTGATGCCTCTTCCTGGCCATTAATTGCAAACTTCTCACCAACACATCAGAAGTAACAGAAACTTTAAAAAATTAAATCCTAAGGAGTATTGCAACTTTATCTGTAGTGGTAAAGTTAAGGTGCTTTATATTGTGGTTTATGTGGTCCTACAGCTCTTCTGGCTAAATCAGCAATGACCCTTGCTGATCTGTATCACACTGCTTATTCTAGATCCTACCCTAATTCAAATGGATAAGATACAGAGAATTTGCAGCTGTCCAGCAGGAGGAGGTAAACAAACAGCTTCATTCTGATTTGTGAGTGTGGTGTCCAAAGTGTCCCTTAAGAGATGGAGAGGTGTTGGTACTTCAGGTTTGTGTCCTCAGCCACACAAAGTCTTGCCTAAACTTCTTTCTCTGACACTTTTTATCACGGGGTCAGGGGGTTTGACACATAAAGCTTACACAGGCTGAGGAGCTGTGAGTGCTGGGGAAAATCTCACTTGTCAGCTGTGTTACTGTTGACACCGGGTAGGGGAGAGATGGATGTTGTCTTGCCACATTTGTTTTGTCTTTGAGGAAGTCTCAAGTTTTTTTAAGTGGGAGCTCAACAAGTTACATCGGTAACAGAGCAGTTTTGTTTCTGGCTTAAGAAAAACAGCCTGGAAGAAATGCAAACATGCACGTTTTATGAGATAGGTGAAGAGAGTATATTGCTATTAGTATAACTACAAGAACTGTTGTTACTACCCAGTCAGTGGTGGCTGGGAAGTATTTGATGATTCAGAGATGAGAGAAAAAGTCCATAACCTGACACTCCTTTTTTTCTGGAGAAGAAATCTTCCTAATCCCCAGAATCAGGAAACATCAGAGATTTTGTCTTGTTTCGTTACAAATATTAACAATCATTGTATGTTTTGCTTTTTTTCCTCTTAAGTTATCTGTGCATATAAATTTCTGCAGGAGCAAGATCTAAGTAGTCCAACATGACATGCTAGATAAGAGCTTTGCAAACAGTCCTGAGAGGTGTTTTGAGTGTTACTCACCTCTTCAGAAAGTCGAGTCCTGTAAAGACAGAGCCCTGAAGGAGAAAAGTTTTGAATGCTGTGGGATATATTTGTCTTAAAAGTAATTTTTTGGAGCCAAATGAAGCAAGACCTGCTTAGAGTCCTGTGAAGTGAATCTGATTTTTTTTTTTTTTTTTGCAAATACCAGAGCAAATAGTAACAAAACAGAGCTACAGGAGAGTGACCTGAATGGAGCCTTTCCTGTGTCTCACCAAGGGAACAGCAAACCCTGACAGCTAAACCTCTGCAAATCCTCTGAGGTCCTATCAAGGAAGAGCTGTTCTTCAGGCCCTTGTTCCATTGTTCCATTGTCACTGGGAGCAGTGGGATTAGTCCAGCTTGAGAATCAGACTTCCACCTGGAATGAGCCTACAGGGCTGGGGATGGAGAGAGCCTCAGATGACACTGCTTGTCACAGCTCAGGACAGGAGTGTGTTGTAAAAGACTTCATAAAACCTGACTTTAAATAGCTGTCTGTAGTGTCTTTCAGCCTTTCTTGGATTGGTGCAGCCCTGCATCTCTAATAGACATATTTTCTTTCAAGCTTCAGTATTCAGATGGAGCTGGACAGTTGTGATTGCTCTCCACAGACATGTCATAAATAGATTGGAGTCTTACAGTGGAACAGAAGATAAAAAACTCTTCTGAAATTTTTTTGGGAAAACAAATTTTTGTAGAGTTCTGCAGAAGATCCCTGGTCCTGTACTGTGCTTATTTGGGTGCCCATTTATTGTGCAGTACTTAACTCTTGTGGAAGACGTGTTTGGGGTATCCTTAGACACTAATCAGAAACCTTTAGTTTATATTTGCATAGTGGTGTTTAACATGGAATTGCCTTTACCCTAAGCCTTGAAGACTAGGGTGACTCCAGGCCTGCTTTTTTTGGCACATACAGGTTTTCTTGCCTCTGTGTTGGAAGCAAGGAGAACTTTGTTGTGCAGTGAGAATGAACACCATGCCAGTTTGTATCCTGGCCTCTTTTTCTTAGTTCATTTGATGCAGGTACAAAACCCCAAAAACTGTTGTTCCTGTACTCAATTGTAGTCCTCCTGTGTGAGTTGCAAGGAGCACTCTCTATTCCTGTCGTGTATCTTTTCACCCCTCAAATAATGGGAGTACCAGGAATGGGGAAACTCCTCCTCCTCTGATCCCAAGGGTCTCAGCTAACAAGAGGTTCTCCACAGATGTGCAGTTCATGCTTAGCTGGCATGCAGTTTGCTTTGGAGCCAGGTAAATAAAAGGCAGTTCTGCTCTGGAAATAAAATATCTGTTGATATGTAGGACATCTGCATTCTACATAAATAGGTGTTATGGAGGGTTTTTTCTGAGATGAGTTTGACACGTTGAACTCTGATCAGGAAGTCCATCTGTGGTCTGTCTGTCCAATGTAGTAGGAAGCAGGATTCTGCTTTTTCACATCCTTATTTTGAAAATGGAGATGCAGTGGGAGCAAAACTACAAGTTACTTGTTTTGTTGCTTTTGTGTAAACTGACAATGGTTCAGTAGCTTTGGCTCCACTGGAACTTTGTCATTGCAGCAGGCATTGCTGGACACCAAGCAGTGTAAGGAGCAGAACTGCTGCATGGAAGTACCTTTTAGTTACATTTCTGTGCAGAATTACATTCCCAGTGAGGCCAGGAATCTACAAGGTGCTTTACGGCGGGAGACACAAAGTTCCAGTTCCCTTTTTGCTGTCCCTGTTGCTCTAATAGTGCCCTGAGGCAGCTGGGAGGAAACACTTTGCCCTGCCACATTCCTGCTGTCAGTATGTGATCCCAGTTGGTGACTGGGCAGCACTGGAGTCTGGGTGGTGCCTCTGCAGTCAGTGGCATAACCTGTCAGCAGCTTGCCTGCCTGCCCACCTGGCTCTGCAAGCCTCCCCCTCGCTGCTCTCCAGGTCTCTCATGCCCCTTTTGAGACCTGCCCTAGGCTTTTGGTGCATCTCTGGTTCACTTCCAGTGCCACAAGAAGTCGGCTGAGGGCAGGTAAAGTTCCCAACTCTTCATTCCCAGTCATGCTGTACAGAGGAAGCCTGAAGGCCACCTCAGCACCTCTGGGCCTGCATCTCCATGTGTTGCTCAACACCCAAAGCAGTGTGAGGCTGGTCAGGGTTTGTAAGCCTCAGACAGAAAGTTTGGGATGAGCCAGGTTCACTAACACCATATTGACTCCCTGACCAGGAGCTGGGATGTGTCAGTGTCTCCGTGGGATTCTGCATTTTTTTACAGAGCCAGGGTGCAAGGGACAGGAGCTCTCTGCATCTTGTCTGCCCCCTGGTCAGGTGTGGGGCTGTGCTTTGCTCACTCCTGTATTTGTTTGTGAAGCTGGAGTTTTCTTCTGACTCTGTGTGCAAAGCAAATATTGACTTGTGGACTAATGGCATTTGCAGCTCCAGGATATGCCTTTGCCTTTGCCTAACCTGAGGGAGACACTGATGGGGGAAGGGAAGGAAGGCCAAGGGCATCCTGCTGGGAATTTCCCTTGGACATTTCACTGAGTAAGTCAGGATTTTAATTTGGAAAATGTAAGTTTTCTGGTTGTGAGAGGATGAAATTGAACTACCTGATTCATGCAGAGCTTTTGTCTGATTTCTGAGAGAGGGAGTTGTTAAAGTGGATCCAATCTACTTGGGATTTCAAAAGCTGAGCTGGAAGAGGCTTCTAGAACTACACCTAAGTGCACAGTCTCCTGATGGGTACTGTCACTTTCAATCACTTTTCACTCTTCCAAAGCTTTTTTCTTAATTAAGGAAGAGAAGTGAGAGCAGTGGAAACCACCTGACAGTCCAGAGGTGGCAGTGGGATTTACTGCATACACTGCTGCTTTCTGTTCATTAAACATAAAGGAAAACAGAGTTTTTCCTGTGCTAGCTTACTGTCAGATGGGATGTTGTAACCATCAGAACAGAGATGCAGTTCTTGTAAGAATGGATGAAAATTAATCTAGAAAAAATTGTTACACTTATTCTGCTCCTTCTGATGATTCCCAGTGGAGGTTCCTGCATAGTTACTGGTTGTAAAGTTTTCAGAATACAAAAACATTACTTTGTGAAATGTTTGTCTTCTTCACAGTCTGTCTGCTAGAGGTATATTGCCTTTTTGGTGGATTCTTTTATTACTTGTTGCTAAAATTAGTGGGAGAAGAACACTCCTGGTGGGAAGTTTCTGTCCCAAAATAAAGATCCTACTGGAAGGCTCCAGACAGCGCCATTTTGTACTCAGCACATCCAGGCACCACCACCACCACAGGCTTAGGTGGAGATCACGTGGCAAAAGAGGCCAAGCAAGTAAAACACAGGCAGCAGGAGATTGTAATCTGGTGTTTGCCAGGAGCCAGGTAATTGAAATCTCCCATACTACAGCTGTGGGGAAGAGGCAGTGTGTCCAGAGGACACACAGTATTGCCAAGTGCAAGTAAATTTACAGGACTCCTTTGCAAACATCAGTTTCTAAAGGACACCTGCACTAGAAAATAAACTAATTGGACATAATCCTGCATGGTGTGTGTGTTTGCAACTCCAACAAAGGTGTTGCAGGTGCAGTTCCTCAAATGGCTGTTCCTGATGCTGACTACTTCCCTTGCAGCCTTCTTTTTCAGGTACATCACACCTGTCTTCTAGCAGGCTGGAATCAATGGTGGTGTGATTTGTTTTGGACTCTGAATTCAAAAAATAAATCTGTGATTAACAGGTACTGTTTGCATTTTAGCAAAAAGTACATTTCTTTCTAAATACGAAGACTACCTGTTGTGTGACCAAAATTGCTTTGTATAAGAAACTTAAATTGCCTTTAAACATGGGAGATGCTCCTTAAACTGGTTTTAATTTTGTAGTACTGAGAGTTTGGGAGTTGCCATGAATATTTGTTGGGTTTGATGTGTTTTTTCATTTGGATTTCTTACTGTTGCATTATTTCAGAAGTGTGTACATTGCAAATAGCACAGCAATTTCACACATGTGGTTTCATAAGCTTTGTGGAGCCCCTTTTGTTACTTGCTATCTCCTGGTGAGGAGAGCTTGAGAGTTGCTTTAGGTTTATACCCCTCAGTCAAAGGATTATTATGTCAATCCCATATACTTGATATCATCCTCACACGAGGTGGTGCCTGGCTGTGTCAGGGAACCTTCTTCCCAGTTCCTGTGATGCTGCTGGTGCAGTGGCCTCAGCACCTTCTCTTGGAGTCCCCTGGCTCCGTGGGCAGTGCCCAGGGCAGTATCTCCATGTGCCACAGCAGGAGCCTTCCTTGGAGTGATTCCTGCTGCTCACCCTTGCCCTTCTGCACAACCACGCCGGCAGCAAGGTGAGCCTCCTGCTCTCTCTGGGCTCTGTCCCAGATGGGTGCTTGCAGGAAGGTTTCTATGGGAACCAGGGGCAGGAAAAACCTGCCCACCAAGTTCAGTGCTCTAATGTCAGGGTCAGGAGAGCAGGAGGGGAGTGATCCCCAGCAAGGCGGAGGCCAGCGTGTGGTGACGTACACAAGGGAAGGTGTTCCATCTGCTCCACCTGTCTTGGGGCAAGGAGAGACTCACTCAGCACTCTCCTGCCCTGTTTCCAAGCACTGTGGCTAATTCCCTTATTATGGTTTTTTTTCTCAGCCACATGCCTGACACCCTGGCCTGACTCCTCCACAGCAGCTTGGGTCAGCAGTGGTTGTGCATGCAATGAAGGTTAATAATGACTGAGAGGAATCCCTACTCACAAGTTTGAGGCACTGAGGATGGATTTGGAGCACAGGCAATGAGAATCATGGCAGATGTACCACGTGCTGTCTGCATTCCTAATAAAAGTCATTGGAAACAGGGTTAACTGGGCTGAGAGGAGGCAGGGGAGAAGGACACCTTGCAGGCTCAGGAACAGAGCAGCCATGGTTGCAAGGCAGTGAAAAAAGCATCAGAATACATTCACAGCGAAGTTGAAAGGGAAGTATTTACTTCAGCCAATTTACCTGTTTGGGGTGCATGCTCTGGGTGTTCCCATGTAATATGAGCATGCAGATGCTCATTTTGTAATTGTTGTTATCTCTTCAACTACCAAGAGAAGAGTCGGTGCTAAGGGAACTAATGGGACTAGAGTGATGCAAAGAACAAACATTTACAGAACTGTGCACATGCAACTGACCATCCTGTGGACATTACTTCTCAGAAACAAAAGCTGGATTTTATTTTTTTGTTTCTTTGTTATTCTTTTTGCCCTAAGAGTTGTTGTCAGAATGGATCAGAGTGTCTGTTCATCCATGCTGGCCTTTCTCAGGCAGAGAGCTATTTAAATCTGTGAGGAGGAAACCATATCATTTGTGTTCCCAGAGACAGATTTTTTTATGCTTTTGCAGTGTTGTGCAGCTGCTTATCTTGGAGTGCTGTAGCAAGTCACTTCCTGGCTGCAAGTGCTCACTGGAAAGCTCACAGAGATGCAAAGGCAATATAACCTTGTACTAATCAGCACCATGAAACAACTTGGATAAGGCTTGTGGGATGAATCTCTGGGGTTCCTCCTTTTAGCAGCTTACAGTCATAAGTAGCTTTACTGAAAAAGGAAGCTGGAAGAGCCATCCTACGTGTGCAAATGTTTGTTTCTCCCAGGTTCTTTCCCAAGAAGTGTGAGTGACTGATCTAGCCCAGCACTGGCTTTATCTGCCTGGTAGAGGTGCCTCTTGCTGTCTCCCACACATGGATCTTAAAGTCCACATTCTTTCTGATTACCAAACTATTCTGTTGTTTTCCTGGAAATCCCCATAGAAATCACCATAAAAATCTGCTGTTAACTAACGTCAGGAAAGCAAGGAGGAGAGCTCTGTCACCTGATTTAGTTCAGAGGAGCCTGATTCCTGACTCATTGCAGAGGTACTTGATAGCATGTTGTCCACATCCTTCAGGGAGTTACATTCTACAGCCCTACACACTTTACTCCTGTGCTTTGTGGTGCTACTCCTAAAATCTCTTTTGGATTTACTGCATCTAATGATACCCCCTTAAACTTTTTCACCATTCCTGTCCCTTTTCCATGGTCAGTGTCTTCAGAGAATGATGATGTGTGGTGTGTTTGCTTAGTTTACATCATTAAATACAGGACTCACAATATGCAATGGAAGAGGTGTTATAAGTTGACTTGTTTCTTGACATTCTTTCAACCAGCAGTGCTGTTATTTTCACAAGAAATTTGGCAAATGACAGTGTGCTCTTTCTAGCTGGTCAGTAGGTATGAAACCAAAAGGAAATTCCAGTCTTTGGAATTTATTTCTTGGGGGTGGAACTTCTTAAATACGAAGGAATATAATTTTCACATGAAGAAGTTGTGTGTGAGATGTCTGTCTGTCCCTCACCATGTTCTTAGATGCTAATTGAATTCTCTCATCAGCCTTTTTTTCTTTTTTTAACAGAAGTGTAACATCTCACCTCTGCAGACAGCATTTCTGGACCTGCTGACTCCTGTGCCACTCAGCCTTGCCTAGTGCAATGTCAGGTGAGCACACAGAAATGGCCACAGTATCTTCTCATTTGGTTGCTTGCTCTGTCTTCAGCTGAAACGTCATAACAAAGGTTTCTGGTTCCAAGAGCCATTCTTTACTTGAACATATTTTCTGGTGAGATTGAGAGAGAGGAAACTTCGTGACCCAGCAGCCTTTTCACTCAGGGTGAACTCAGTTCCTTCTTTTACCATGTGGAAGCTTTTTCAGGTATTGAACAGAGGGGGAGAAGGAGGTTGAAATGTAGTCTGTCTTCCCCATTTTTCCTTAAGATTTGCTTGAGTCTGTTCTCCTCCCAAGATTTCCCCAAAAGTGAGTGGCTCACAATGGCTGTGAGAGACGTTTGCTGTACAATGGTAGCTCTGGGACAGGCAGAATGCTGAAGAATAATTGGAGTTCAGTTGTGGACTTCTGAGATACAAGCTTTACTAAAACTAAATCTTCTCCTTCATACAGACACCAACTTTCCCTACCCTGTACTTTTTTCTAAACCTTTCTTCCTGGTCCTGGTTATTTCAGGCTGGTTATTTCTCTCCTGGGGGAGACTATGCTTTAAAGCTAAGTAGACCTGTGTCTTGCAGATAGAACAGTCGAAGACCTGGGACATGTTTATCTGCTTCAATTGCAAGACTTGATGTCTGTTTTTGTTCCAAGAGAAGCTGTTCACTGGGACTCTACCTGAGACTGGGAGGATGCTTTTTCTGAACACAAAAGACCAAGATTATAGGCATACTTTCATTGCTGCAGCTCTCTATACAGGGTCTGACAATATGCCAGCCCTCTGGGAAAAAAGGGAGCAGTTGAGCATCTCTCTGAGGGCTCTGATTTTTCATTCTGGTGCCTGGGTGACAGAGTTCAAGGAACTCTGGAGTGCTGCTGGTGCTGGTCCATAGGAGGCATTTACTTCTGCAAAATAATATTTAGTTGTGATGATTCCCTGGCTTGTTGCTGATCACACAGCTTTTCCAAGCAGGTGAGTGATCATATGATGCCATAGAACTGTTTCTCTTCCCTAAGAATTGCTTTCTTAGGGGGAACTCCATTTGACCTTTTTGCCTCTTTTGCTCAGTAATAAGGAGCAAAACCATCTGAAATTACTGGCATCCTTGGTGAAGTGGGAGCTATTTCACTGTCTAGTGTAGCAGTAGCAACAAACTGATGAGTGAGTGCTTCCCATGCTGGAACAGTCTGTATTGAGTGTGTATCTTCCAAAGGTGTTCTTCCAGGTTTTCACTGCTGTGTGTTGATCTCTTTCTGTTTAGGCCATCACACTCCCTCTGCTGGGGGTCCCTTCTCAGCACTCACACCCAGCATCTGGCCTCAGGAGATCTTGGCAAAATACACACAGGTACAGTGTGGGGCAGTGTGGGGCAGGGTGGGGATGTTTTCTGGCTCTGCAAAAGTAGAGGGACTCTGGTGTTTTCTGGTGGTCTCTGAAAGCCACAGGAAAAAGGAGGGAGAGGTACACTTTTCCTCCAATGCTTTGGTTGTGGACTTCACATGTTTTGTGGTTGCATCCTGGGTCTTGCAAGAGGATCTTGCAGAGTACAAAGAAACTTCTGTGAATTATTTCCCTGCTGTTTTGCAACTATTGCTCCACTATAAAAATGTTGACACCCTCAGGGAGCCTCTGTCATCATCAAGCTACTCTGGACAGCTTGTGCATGGCAGGAAATGCTAGCCTCAAGCTTGTCACCAGGTAGGTAGAGCAGGAAGGAAGCAGCTGTGGAATTTTGTAACTTAGCCACAGTGTTTGCTGAAAGCAGATTAAAGCTTTTTGTGGAGCTACGTGGGCAGTGCTTCTTGCTTCTCGGGTGCTCCCCAGGTGCAGAGCTTGCAAGAGTCTCCACAGGAGGTGTGGGTGGGCTTGCAGGAAAGGGGAGAGAGCAGTAGGATTTTACTCCTAAAAAAAGCCTGGAGGTAGTCCCAGTATGTATCCCCCAGTACGCCCCAGTGCCAACCATGAGCACAGATGAGGAGGGTCGAGATTTGTGTCATGGACCTTAAGTTTTTTTGGTCTATAATTTGGACTTGGGTCATGGGTGCAAATCCCAGTTTTGCCTGCTGCTTTGCAAAGGAAATTTGAGAGCAGCAGGCAGGAGATGGAGAGGTGTGGGGAGCTGAATTTGCAGTGTGTGTGCAGAGGTAATGGGGAGGACTGCTGTGTATTAGTGATGCAGACCATAGAGACCACTTTAGCTGCTGTGTGTATATTCCTCAGTCCATGAGGAGAGCTGTGTCACTCCAGGTGGGCAGTTCTGATCTTCATAAGATGCTGAGCTCAAGTCCTGCTGGGAAAATCTTTACAGTTCTTTTCCATGGAGAAATCAAAATGAGAATGGCATGCAACACCTCCTCAGCTGGGAATTGTGGTGGGAGGTTTAAAAATTAAAGGGTAAGGGGTCTAGTTGCTCAAAGAGCATAGAGTGGGCAGTGGTGGGATGAGACAATATCTGTGTGTCTCTGCTCAGTTATTCAGTGATAAACTGCTGAAAATGTCTGTTTTCCTTCCTCACATCTCCCAGAAAGAAGAATCTGTCGAGCAGCCAGAGTTTCGCTATGATGAATTTGGTTTCCGAGTTGACAAGGAAGGTAAAACCAGTCCATCCTTTCTACTTGCATTGTGTCCAGCCCTTCCCGTGCTTTCAAGTGTGGCAGGATCTTGCAGCCATTCTGTGCTGAGTCTTGTCTACCCACCTGTTTCTGTATCCTACCATTTGTAATCAAGTGCATTAGACGTGCTGGCCTTACAGAAGTCGAGAGCGTAGACTATGCAGCAGTCACTTCCAACCCCTTATGCTTGTGCCATGGGAAAGAGGGAGAAGAGTTGAGAAGTTACCCTTTCCATTAGCAGCTGCATTCTGGGGAAGGGCAACTTTCCCAGTTCACAGTGGGATCTCTGTTGTGTTCAGTAGCACTGCAAGGGCTCATAGCACGCACACCGAAATGCTCTGTCTGTTGAAAAACTCATGGCCAAGGTGAGTCATGGTATGTTCTGCCCATCTCAGCAAAGTGTGGGGCAAACTGTAGAGGAAAAACCTATGTCCTGCAAGCTATGGAGGCAGGCAACCAAATAGGAGGAGACATGGAGTGCTGTTGAAGCTGAGCATTGACCTACAACAGCTGGCTGCCCTAGCAAAGAAGAAGAGAAAGGAGCAGGAGATATAGGAATTGTTTCATATGCTCCAGGGGTCATTCCTGGGGCTCAGGTTGTATAATGTAAGAGCAGAAGGTGTTTGCATGTGCCCTGAGGCACCTTGAGTGATAGAGGATCCTCTTTGAAGCAATGACCTGAAGATGAGGACAGAACACGGTGACTTTTTTTTCAGCCAGAACATTTGATAGACCTGTGCATTATAAGATCAGCAAAAAGATTTGGAGCACATTGTTGGGATGTATTATATGATGAAGGACAGAGTGCCTTATGTCAAACCTGTCCTTGTGCTAAAGTATCTATTTTAGGAAGCCAGCCTCAGGTTAAGGTTCTCTCTGATTGTGAATTTGGAAGTGTCCTTATTAAAGCATTTTTGGTGATTAAATATCCCCAAAGTTAACATTTTGCACCTCATTACTTCCATGAGCACATAGCTTCTGCTTTCCAGCTCTGAGGCTCGCTATGCTTTTGTCAGCCTGATTTACAGATCTTTACAAAACCCAGCAGGATGACTGCTGCCAGGATCTTGTTTAATTCCAGCCACACTGTGCTCTAAATCATGAGTAAGTAGAGACTAGAAGCCTGCCGACAGCTTCTTATTTCTCAAGGTCCCAAGCCTTTTGCTTATGATCCTAAAATTTGCTGCACGGACTAGACAATTAGAAACCAGCCTTTTCCTTTCCATGCTCTGACTGGAAGACGTGAATGCTTTGAATGTGCTTTTTTCAGATGGCCATCCTCTTCCCCACCCTGCCTTTTGTTCATTTCCTCTCCTGTTCCCTCTCTTACTTGTCTCCATTCCTTTCTCTTCCTTTTGCTGAAGCAGATGGTGCTGAGCCAAACTCCAGCAAGCTTCTGGGGGTCCCACTGACAGAGGAACCACAACAGAGGCTCAAGTGGCAGGCTCATCTGGAATTCACACACAACCATGATGTGGGTGACCTCACCTGGGACAAAATTGAGGTCACCCTGCCACATTCAGACAAGCTGCGCTCCCTGGTGCTGGCTGGCATCCCTCATAGCATGAGGCCACAGGTGAGAGTGCTGCCTGTTCTGGGCAGGGGCCCCTGCCTGGAGTACAAGATCATGGAATGGGATCCCTTGGTTGAGGGAGTGCCAGATTATGGCTTTCTGTGACTGTCTGAGTGACTTCTGTCTCTGTTCATCCTGTCTCCCCAGCTGTGGATGCGCCTTTCAGGGGCTTTGCAAAAGAAGAGGAATTCAGAGATGTCATATCGGGATATCATGAAAAACAGCTCTAATGATGAAACCATTGCTGCCAAACAGGTAGGAGATACTTCCTAGTGCTGAGTGGGAGGCAGGGCAAGATTTGCTGTGTGATAAGGAAGGGATGTCTGCCTGACACCTGCAGCAGGGGCAGTTGTTGAGAGAATGTGTGGTTAAATCCTGCTAAAGCTGAATCCTGTGGGGCATATTTCTCCTTTGTTTTGTTGGAATAACAATTGTTTAGCTCTGCTGTTTCCTAGTACAGCAGGGAAAGGGTTTGATCCATGCTACTTGCAGACTAGAAAACAATGCTGCAGTTGCATCTCAGCAAACATCCTGATACTCACTGAGGGAAGGGAAGGGTGAAAGGATGACAGATGCACCTCTGTTGAGGTTGTGGCAGCTCCTTTCAGGGCCTTTGTTCCCCGGAACACAAAGTTTCTGAACACCAACAGGACTGTTAAAGGATGTTTTCTGTCTTCCTTTGACCTCACAGATTTGGCCAGATTGTTGGTTTTTCTCTGCAATATATTTGTTGGGAAGCTGTGCTTGAAATCCAGGCAAATGAAATTCCCAACTAGTGTATGTTTCCTATTGTCAGTGGAGAAACTAAGGTCTGCATTTAGACAAGTATTTCTAGGGATTTGGCATGTCACTGTCTGCACTGGCATTTTCCCACATGTCACTGTTAAACTGAAGGCTGTTAAATTGACCCCAGGTGCTTGGAGAGGGCCACCTTCTTTGATGCCTGAGGACTTATGGGTGGGTGTGGGGAGGCAGAGTTCCCTGAGGCAGGGGGCCAGGGGGAAGTGCAGAGAGCTGAAGGCAGTTTTTCGGATGCTGCACGCTGACTGTCCTTGTTTCTGGCTGCCTGACAGATTGAGAAGGACTTGCTACGCACAATGCCCAGCAACGCCTGCTTCTCCAACATGAACAGCATCGGGGTGCCACGGCTGCGCAGGATACTACGGGGACTGGCCTGGCTCTACCCAGACATTGGGTATTGCCAGGGCACTGGCATGGTAACCTGCTTGCAGAGTGTCCTTGTGATAGGGATCAGTTTGTCTGTGCTTGCTACACTGGAGCGAATGATTTGAGATAGTGCTGCCAGATACTGTGGTCTCCAGATGAGCTGAAGAGAAATCCCCTCCACCCAGAATACTTTTCCTAAGGAAGGGAGAGCAGAGTAGCATCACACATCCAAAGATACAGAAGACTTTGGTCCATCTGTTGGGGAGGGGTCAGTCGTTATACTGAGGAGAAGCCCCTTCAGGGGAGACTGCAGGAGAGCTCCTGCAGAAGATACTGGTCCATCTCTCTGTGTGAGAAAGTGGGGAAAGAGTTCTACTCCTCTTAGGACATGCAGTTTTTCTTCCTTCAAAATCACAGGTGGCTGCCTCTCTGCTGCTCTTCCTGGAGGAGGAAGATGCCTTCTGGATGATGTGTGCTATCATTGAGGAGTTGGTTCCTGCCTCCTACTTCAGCACCACCCTCATGGGTGTGCAGACAGACCAGCGTGTCCTGCGGCAGCTCATCGTGCAGTACTTGCCCCGCCTGGACAAGCTGCTTCAGGAACACGACATTGGTAAAGTGTGCCCTGAAAACCATAGCTTTTCTTGCCAGGGTGACATGCAGGCAATGAGTATTGTTCTTTTTTCACAAAGGGGAGCATCAGGGAGATGCTGACCCTGGAGGCAATGCGTGGAGGAAAGCCCTTAGGAGCGTCCACCTTCACTGGTTGACTGACTGTGATTATTTTCCATGTCTCTGTTCACAGAGCTCTCCTTGATCACCTTGCACTGGTTCCTCACCTCCTTCGCTAGCGTTGTCCACATCAAGCTGCTGCTGCGTATTTGGGACCTCTTCTTCTATGAGGGCTCTCTAGTGCTGTTCCAAGTCACTTTGGGCATGCTAAGTATGAAGGTAATTCCCAACTCCTCTCCCTCCTTTATAGTACTGCAGTGTTTAATTCTAAGATTTAGAGGCAAGAAGGTTTTGTATCCCCTTGCTGAATGTAATTTGGGACTGTGTTAGGGAAGACAACTTCCTCCTGCCTTCAGAAGTGGAGGCTGTGAAAAACTTCTAAGGCACTTCACAGAAATTAGAGATTTCTATCTCCTGTGCATGCCTCATTTGTTGCCACATAATTAAAGCTCATCAGCTGCTACCCTCTAATCAGTTTAGATCTCAACTAGAGGGTCCATCTTACGTAAACCTAAACCAAGATACCTCTTGATTTTGCACAGTCTAGGAGGAGAGAGAAAGCCAAAGCTGTGATCATCTGGGAAGTTTTGGATGGCATTGCGGAATGCTCTTAGAGATGAGCAGTGTCCTGACTGCATTTGATATGGCTGGCCTAATCTTTTCCTTTTTTATGTGAAAACCAGTTTTGTATTCAGTGTGCTGTGTGAAGGGCAAGGGTGATCCTGCTGGGAGTAAGGGGAAGGTGGAGCACAGTTTGACATGGTGGGTGCTCTACAGTACAGCTTCCATTCTCTTATCCCTAGCAAGATCCCTGCTGTGGCCAGTCCTAGTGGTTGGTGCAGAATAGGCTTGAATTTGGTTTTCCATGCCGATTTGCTTTCATTTCAATGGTGAATGCCGTGATTCCAAAAAATGCTGGCTAGAATTCTGGGAGGAGAGTGCAGTAGAGAAGTAAAGGATGCTGTTCCCCTCTCAAAAGTAGCTGGGACTTTTCCTGCTGAAAGTTCTTTTTCAGTGGAATTTTCTAGTTGTACCTGCCCAGGCTGTACACCTAATATAAAACTACATCTAGCAGCTTCAGGAGCACAGCTGTCGTGTTCACCGCTGCATGTGGCAAAAATGACTGTGCTGTTGCAGGAGGATGAGCTGATCCAGTCCGAGAACTCTGCCTCGATCTTCAACACGCTGTCAGACATCCCGAGCCAGATCGAAGATGCGGATGTGCTGCTGCGGGAGGCCATGCGCGTGGCTGGCTCGCTGACCGATGTGGCGGTGGAGACCCAGCGCCGCAAGCACCTGGCCTACCTCATCGCTGAGCAGGGGCAGCTGCTCAACTCCAGCACCACTGTCAACAATCTATCCAAGGTCAGTGCACAGAGTCCCACCTGCCTCTGCTGCTCCCTTTTTACCATTCCGTTAACGATTTTTGGTTAGTGAGCAAGAGGTCCTCCTGTTTGAGAGGATTTTTGGTTCTGGGATAATTGTTAGCAGTGAAGAAAATGAATTGGGAAGTTCTATACCAATGAAATGCTGCCAGATCTGTCCTGGTTGATAAATCCCCAGATGAAAGAGATATTAGCATTGACTGTAATAATCATTCATGAGAGTTATGATGAAATGTGATGCATTTCACTAATGAAAACTAAAAGAAACAACATATGCTTTGGGGAGAATTTGCTTGAAGCAGTCAGAGAGTAGGAATTGGATTTAATCCATTAGTTAGAAACTGGTACACTAAAATAACCTTGGAAGGTAGAGTCAGAAAACAGCAGCAGCTGCTTTTGAGAAGCTGAGTTAAAAATGCACCTGTGTTTAATCTTGGACTAAAATCTCCAGTTGCAGACGAGACACTCAGGCAATTCTAAAATGTAACAGCCATCCACTTAGAAATTTATCTACAATTACATGTGGAACTGCTTTTGACAACAAATAGAATTAAAATTATTTACATGGATCGTAGTTGATTCTTGAACTTCAGTACTGTTTTTGTAATAATTAAGGTATAAATAACCTGTTGCACATGGAGCAGATGGAGCAGATTCAATGCGCTAGGACTAGAACAACTCCTGTCTAAAATTGCCAGTTCACTGGCCTGCCCCTTCTAGTTTTAGCTGGCAGGACCCCTTGCCCAGAGCTGACTGGTATGGAGGGTTGCTTTATTTTATTGCTGAAATCTGTCCTAATGTGTGCACTTTGTTCTCTCTCATCCCTCTCCCTCAGATTGTGCGGCGCAGGACTCAGCGCAGGAAATCCGGCATCACCTCCCTGCTTTTCGGTAAGGACAATCCTGTGCCTTTCCCGTGTAGTTGATGGCTGTAGCAGCTTAGGAGGGAGGGGAGCAGGCAAAAAGCAGGGAAACATTGGGACAGAGGATTGGAGAGAAGGGAGTTGGAACTGAAGGATGAGAGGGAAGAAGTGCAGTTTACTATTTGCTGTATTTGAGCTCAGAAAGTAAATTTTACATTAGACAGTCCATGAATGGTGACCAACAGCAGGTGCAGCTCAACCCAGCTGTCCTTCTTGCACTGTCCAACAGGCCAAACACATTTTCTGGCAGACTTTATGAAGTCCACAGGCTGGATGTGGTACTCTCTGATCTTACCCTGCTCAATTCAGGAACATCTCTGAAGACCTGAGACAGGGCAGGATATATAGTGTGTCACCCATCAAAATTATAAATGAAAACATCATTTTCCCTTACTTATTCTGAGAGTTTGATGTAAATGGTTTTGGCTCTTAATTTTCTTGACTTATGAACCAAGCCAACATATGTCCAGAAAGGGCACAGTCAGAACAACTTTTCCAGAGGTTTAAGAGTAACTCATTTCTTGACTCCGTAAGAGTCAAGAAATTACTTCAAATTGGCTAGCTTTCTTGAAATTGCCACATGTCACCACAGGAATTGTTTTTCCGGAAGAAGAGAACATACTGAATACAGGGCTCAAACAGTGTTCCTGTTGTGGTCAAAATGGCCTGAATGAACCTAAAAATGGGCTTTACTGGTCTTTCTGGAGAAGAGCTTTTCTGATGTTCTCCAGGAAGGTGATATATTGTCACAGGCTTCCTACAAGCATCCAACATAGAGCATAACAAAGAAAAATTATGATAGATGTTGTACCCATGATGCTGTAAAGTCAAGCATGCAGAAGTGAAGAAATGCAGGAAAATTGCTTGTGCAACCTAAACTCAGAGCTTTTGTATGTAATGTTATCATAGAGTTGGTACAGACTGAACTGGCAGGGAACTTGGCTTCCACATGCACCTTTCTTGTGTCTCAGATAGTCTCTTTGACTGTGTTTGAATATTTTTATGAAGGTGATAGTGAGTTATACACATGCACAAAGATAAAATTTAAATTCAAACTTCAAAATAGAACAGAGATAATTGATAGGATTTTCTCATTTTAATGGGGCTTCTGTACAATGACCATCATTTTACCTAGCATTCTTTTTAGTGTTTAAAATGTTGGTTAAAACTGAGAAGTTGTCATCCTGCAGCAGTTGACCACAATGGAAAAATTCAGCCCAAGTGAGAGGAAGAAATTCTTGGGTGTGATAAATTCACCCTCTACTGGGAGCTGACAATCAATCCTAAATGCAAAGTCTGCTGCCTGTGATAGTTACTGTATAGAACTGGTACTTAGCCCTCATCTGGGAGGGAATGAGACCTTACCCAGGGCTTAATTCTTCCTCCTTGGAGTGAATTCAGATGTGGGTAGTAACTTGTGCAGGAGTCATAGAATCACAGGAGCACTGTTTAGAAGAGACCTCTCTGTCTGTATTCCAGCGACTCCTGCTTGAAGCAGGCTCTTGCTCATGCCTAGATCAGGTTGGTCAGGGCTTTCTCTAGTTGAGATTCAAAGAGTTGAACTGGATTTACAATGCAGGAAGAGAAAGAAATAACGAAGCTGATTTGGTGGAGAGCAGAACATGCAAGAGGTGTTTTCCTGTTGTGTGGCCATTGCACCGAGGGAATGCAGAAGAACTCGTCCTGTGCAGAGCTGTGCAGCTCGTCAGCCTTTGCAGGCTCAAGGCAGAGCCTCCTCACGTGTGGCTGATCATGCACTTGTTTCCTGTTTGGAAATGTGGGTGTTGAAGTTGAAAGTGTATGTGGTTTGAAAGTGCAGTGAGCTGAGGCTGGGGGACACGCCAGCTTTCCTCTGTACCATGTCCACTCTAATGTGGGAGAGTGTGGAACTTGCTTCCCGTGTCTCCTGCTTGTGTTTGATCTGAGTGCAGAGGGAAGAGCATGGTGTTTTGGCCCAATGGGACTGAGAGATGACAGGAAGAGTCAATGATCTGTGTAAATGAGAGCATTTGTGTGACTGCGGGTTAGTTTCTTCTTCAGTTGCATTCTATTTTAGCAACATGAAATTTCTGGGAATCGCTGTGGCTTACATGCTCACCTATCTATTTGTACTCTTTGCATCTCTGAATAGTAAGAGTTCTTGCATGCTCTATGTCCTACCCCTGGACACAGAGGAGGAGATTTTGTTATTTTTTTATTGCTTGGACTGGGAGTAACTATGCCCCACAAGTTTTCTCATTCAGGACCAAAGTTCTATTTTCTCTTAAGTTCTGTGTATCTGATGTATCTCAAATAATTTAATGTAGCAAATAGAAAATAATTATAAAAATAATTTTAAATCTAATTTTGTGCTTCTATTTATGTTCCTAAAGTTTGGGACTTTTTAATTAGAATCACATGATTAAAAGATACTGTTAATCACTTTTCAATTAACAGAAGCTTAATGTGTATAGAGCTGTTGCAGCAGCTGTAGCTCAGGCCATACTTTATTCATACTATTTTCTATAATGGTCCTAGAAGATAAGCAGAGTACTAATTTGCTAGCCAATGATTTACTTGGCTTCTGAATAAAAGCTGTGTTTGTATAAACATTGGAGTTCAGTGAAAAATACTTTATTAGTGTTAATTTTGTTAATCAAGCTATCACATCTTCAGTATATTATAGAGCAAAGATAGATATATGAAAGGACACATTGAATTTAATATAAAATTATTTTTGTAGTAAAAGAAGCAAATGGTTCATTGTTCCCAAACATCATGTACCCAATATTTAAGGCATTCAGGTACATTAACTGTCTAAAGAGCCCATCCCATCAGGTATCTTTCTGCATAAGATAATAGACATAGCTGTCAAAACTTCTAGGGGGATTAGTGATAGTTGAAAGATGCTTTGGTAACTTTTACTTTGGGCTCATGACCATTTCTATACACCCCAAACATTTGAAGTCTGGCTCTTAGCGAGGTTGAGGTCTAAAGTAGGTGGTGGCTTTTCTCTCGTGGCTTTGACTTCATGACTGGCACAGGAGGGTGGACTGTCTTGGTTTTTCAAATCTTTTCCAAGACTCAATGAAGGATGTGCTCTCAGCCTGTGAGTTGCACAAATATCAGAAATAGTTCAACCAAAAGCTGATTCAGTTTCAAGAGAATTCCAGTTGAAGAGAAGTATTGCAAGCTCCCCAGTCTTGTGTCTTGCCTTTCAGCTGACTATATATTGTAGACACTTCTCTGAAGTAGTAAGTTGGTGTATTGAGTTTCCCAGACTGATCAGAGATGACATATTCCAGTTCCATAAGTGGTTTGAAGTGCCATCTCCTTAAAATTTGATGCTGTCAAATTGATATTTGTTATTTACATTATTGAATAGATTGGCAGTAAGTACCTGCCTTAGTTTAGGTTCTTCTGTTGTTAGGGTTTGTTGGTTTCTTCAGAACCAATAATTTCCAATGGTAACAAAAAACCACATACCATGTACTTGTTTTCCTTCCCTCACCTTCCCTCTGGCTGCATGTGCTCCACCAGGGGATGATGATCTGGAGGCACTGAAAGCCAAGAACATCAAGCAGACAGAGCTGGTGGCTGACCTGCGTGAGGCCATTCTCCAGGTGGCACGGCATTTCCAGTGTGTGGATCCCAAGAACTGCAACATTGTGAGTGGAAACAGCTGGATTTGCACTGCTGTGTGCTCCAGGCATGGGCTTTGAGTGTCCACCACAGGATAGGGCAGTTCAAATGCTCCTGAAGTGTGGGCTTGAGAAAGAACGTGCCGGGTGTAATGCTGGAGGGTGGGGCTTGCTTAATCCATCCCCGGTGGAGGAGGGCTGTGCTGAGAGGTTGTCTGCTGGCCAGGAGCAGGAAAAGGTTTGGGAACAGGGGCAGGCAAGCTCTGGCAGGTAGCTGGGAGTCACCCGTGGCTTTTCATTCCTCTCTGCTCTCCTAGGATCTGACCCCAGACTACAGCATGGAGAGCCACCAGCGGGACCACGAGAACTACGTGGCCTGTTCCCGCAACCGGCGCCGCCGAGCCAAGGCCCTGCTGGATTTTGAGCGCCACGATGACGATGAGCTGGGCTTCCGCAAGAACGACATCATCACGGTGTGTCACTGGGGCACGTGCAGACCCAGCTTGTTTGGGGTGCTGCACTGCCTCTCCTGCAGGGAAGGAAGGGAGGAATAAGCTCAGAGCCCAGTTGGGAGCCCAAGAGAAGCAGCTGGTACTCCTGGGGGCTGCCCGGGGATGAGGCAGTGTTTACCCTTGAGTGTTGTCTTGTGGGTCGTTCTCGCTGCCACCACAAAGTCCCTTTCCTGGCTGCTGTACAGCTGTGCAAAGCATGGGTTTGGTCCAACCCATGTCCCAGTTTAACACTGCACACTGAATTGTGGTAAGACTGTAAAAGCATCCATTTGCATTTAACTGTGAGCATCCCATCTGAAACTGGGGAGAACAGGATGTTTGCAGTGGCTTTGTGCCCTCAAAGGCCCTGGGCCATGTGAGAAGAGAACATTGGCAAAGCAGCTGAGAAGAAAGCAGTTCCTCACTGGGGACACATAGCCAGGCAGCGGTGCCCCTCCTGCAACCTCTTCAGTTGGCATTTTTCACTCCCTCTTTTTCAGATCATTTCCCAGAAGGATGAGCACTGTTGGGTGGGAGAGCTGAATGGACTGAGAGGTAAGAACAGGATGTGTTGCACTGGGGAGAACGGGGTCAGATGCAGAGCATCCATTCATCCACAACAACAGCTCTGGCAGCAAAGGCTCTGCCAGGTACCCAGAGTATCTGCCAGGGGCAAAGGAAATGTATGAGAGCAGGCATGCAGCAGTGACCTGGTTACTTCTTGCAAACAGCAAGTTTAGGCTCCTTCTGTCATGGGGTGGTTGGGTGGCAGCAATTGGCTTTCTCATGCAGCTGCATTAATTACTGTGATTTTGAGGCTGCCTGCTTCCTTCTTTGGAGTTGGACCCTATGAAATCTGATTTATTCTCACCTCCCACTGGGCTTTATGTAAGGATTTCTCAGTATCTTTGTCAGGTTCATCTCTTTGTTCACTCTTTGTAGGTTGGTTTCCTGCAAAATTTGTGGAGATCTTGGATGAGCGGAGTAAAGAGGTATTTAAAAAAACCCACAACTACAAAAAAAACTCCACATTAAAAAAAGGGTTATGTCATAACTGAAAAAAACCACAGTTGAGAAGAGCCATAGATTTCCCTCCTCTGTTGTTTGCTTTCTCTGGCCACTGAGTGCTTTGTGATGTGATCAGGCAGCTTATCATCTTAAGCCTGTTTGCTCAATTTCCTCATGCTGACCAAGCAGTGAATGAGGGCCCCAGAGGGCTGCCAGGGGCACCTGTGTGGGGTGTCTGACATTGCAAGTACCCTAGGGATGAAAGCAGGGAGAGAAGCAGGAGGATCCTATGGGCAGTGTTTCTGTCTGCTCCCAGCTGCCTGTGTTCTTTTCCTCCTTTGAGGCTGTACCTATGGATCCTGCTCATGCTTTGTGATGATGACAGTAAATTCTCCCCAAGCAGCTGTGCCCAAGGGGCCAATCTGTCTTAGTTCCTCTTACAGCTGGTAGTGATGAGATGGCACTTATCTATAGCTGATACTTCAATATGTCCTCAAGATTGGGGTAGTGTGTATGAGACAAACAGCAGCAGCTGTTGACCTAAGCAATTTTCAGGAGAAGTGGAGAAGGCCCAGGTCTCTCTCTTCTCAGCAGTTGAAGAGTGAGGAAGAGGTCAAAGGCTGACCCAAGATCCCCTAGAGAAGCCCCCAGAGAGATGTCACTATTGACATATTGCTTCCTTCCCCCTCTCTCAGGGCTGGCTCCTTAGATGCAAATCACCTCACTGTGTATAAAAATGCCCTGCACTGCTGAGCATTTCTCCTCTTAACTGTGGAAACAGAGAGGATCCTACTTATGGGAGTGTTGACAGAGTGTCAACAAGATACCTCAAAGTGGTGTACCCCCTGACCTGGAAATTCCTCTCTGGTTCTATTTGTCTTGACTTTTAGCGGCTTACAGAGTGCCAGAGACCCTCAGTGCGAGTCCCTCTCCATACATTAGCTCAGTCAGCATGACACTATCACATTCCTATGTGCTGAATGCTGCCAGGATGGTGCTGGGGTCACTTGTGGTCTCCTGGGCACCACCTAAGCACAAAGGTCCCAGGAGATCCCCTGCAGTAACACACAGTATGGGGCCTTATGCAAGAGTATGACAGGTAAAGGGGGGAAGGGGTTCTGGAGGGCACCTGGGAGTGGAATTGGTCTGTGCAGAGGTGTTGGTGAGTGGATCACCTCCATGCTCTGCCCCCTGCCAGTGTGCTGAGAGCTGGCTCTTCTTGTTCCTCAGTACTCCATCGCTGGAGATGACTCTGTCACAGAGGGGGTGACAGACTTGGTGCGAGGGACACTCTGTCCAGCCTTGAAGTCCATATTTGAACATGGATTGAAGAAGCCATCTCTGCTGGGGGGGGCCTGTCACCCTTGGTTGTTCATTGAAGAGGTGAGATGTCCCAGTTCCTTTCATGGGGCAGTGTGGCCAGAGGGCTGAGGTGAGGGCTTTAGGGCAGGTGTGCTGACTGTCCCTCTGCTCCTCTAGGCTGCAAGCAGGGAAGTGGAGCGGGACTTTGACTCTGTGTATTCTCGCCTGGTGCTCTGCAAGACTTACAGGTCTGTGCCCTGCTCCTCCATGCTCATCAAACTGAGGGACCCTTGGCAAGGGTCATGGTCTGCCCCATCCTTCTGTTGGGTGTGGTGTCAGCAGGCTGCT
Organism: Notiomystis cincta; assembly: GCA_013398075.1. NCBI lineage: Eukaryota > Metazoa > Chordata > Aves > Passeriformes > Notiomystidae > Notiomystis > Notiomystis cincta. The sequence continues at coordinate 661,570 of VZRX01021426.1, forward strand.
GTCCCTGTGCTGACCTGGGGCTGGCAGGGGCTCCTGTGCCCTCCCCTGTGCTCCTGAGTTTGCTTCTGGGTCTGTATCTGGCCCTCTCATGGCTGCAGCAGCACCTGTGGGCTCAGCAGGAGCACGAGAGTTGTTGGGGTATGAAGCAGGAAAGGCCTGTGTGTGCCCAGGGTGACTGGAGCTAGCTGAGTGAGTCTCTGCTGTGATCTTTACAGGCTCGATGAAGATGGCAAAGTACTCACTCCAGAGGAGCTGCTTTACCGGGTGAGTGCTGCCCCAAGCCCAGCCAGAGCCCAGCTCCTACTTTGGGGACATTTCCTGTGGAGTCTGTTGGAGTGAGATGCTCCAGAGTCTTCCAGACCTTCCCTTAGCCCTTCTGGTGCAAGTAGGGGGGCACTGGTGAGGGTGGGAGCTCCAGGGAGGGCAGCATTTGGCTGTGTTGCTCAAGTGGCTGCCCAGCAGTAACCACACTTTCCCTCCCTGCAGGCGGTTCAGGCTGTGAACATGACACACGATGCTGCACATGCACAGATGGATGTGAAGCTTCGTTCTCTCATCTGTGTTGGACTCAAGTGAGTCATCTGGCCCTGATACCCTTGGCATTGTGGGTGCAAAGAGCTTGGGAAGGGACAGAGTGGGCTTAAGGGCAGCAGTGGTTTCAATCTACCGTAGGCCACAGCATCAATTTTCCCCTTCTCACTGCAGCCACTGGGGGAGACTTGTTCCCTGTGCATTGTGCTGGCCTGATTCCTAGCTGGGAGAAGGAGCTCCCATTGTATGGAGTGGCTCACATGAGTTTACTGGGTTATCCTGTTCCCACTGGGGACAGGACTGTGAGTGGAGGTCAAGGCTTGGGCTGAAAATAGACTATCCCAGAGGGATGGGGTTTCTTTCCCTGGCTTCAGCTGAGTAACAGGCCTGAACCCCATTGCTGCAGTGAGCAGGTGCTGCATTTGTGGCTGGAGGTGCTGTGCTCGAGCCTGCAGACCGTGGAGAAGTGGTTCCATCCCTGGTCATTCCTGCGCAGTCCTGGCTGGGTGCAGATCAAATGTGAGCTGAGGTGAGTGTCCCCATGGCAGTGTCCTCCTCTGCAGGAGGTGGCCCTCCCCATGGCTGGGTTTGGGCCTTCTCCAGTGAGGTGCGGGGGGGGCTGCCCAGACATCCCAGCTGCAGAGATTTCCTGCTGTGTGCTGAGGCAGTGTCTGCCTGATCCAAGAGCAGAGCTTGGCTCCTGGGGACCTGTTGTGACAAGCAGGCAGCCTTTGCCTGCCAGCAACCTCCTGCTGTACACCTACTCTTATGGAGAGACTGCCTTTTCAACCCCACTGCTCTCCAAGTCCAAGCAGGGAGCAGGGAATGTGCTAGGGAGTCAGCTGGACTGTCATTGGCTGGGAAGGAGTCAGTCACCCTCTGACTCCGTGGTTAGGTGAGGAAGTGGTGTCAGGGGCTGAAAGCAGCTTTAGTGCCTGAGCTTGCACAAGGCAGTCACTTGGAGCCCAGGGCACACATCCCTGTGGCTCCTGGCCCTCCTGCACTCTGCAAAGCCAGGTGAAGTCCCAGGGAGCTGGAGGGCAAATCCCCTGCCATCGCCACTGCTCCAGCCTGGTTGCTGCTGCTGGCTTTTGTGTGCACCACGCAGTTGCTTCGGGCTCCAGTGGGAGCATCTGTAGGCAGAGCAGGCCTGTGTGTGCACACCTCAGGGTGGTATTCTCAGTCTGCTGCTCAGTGGGAGGGGGCTTCCTCCACCTCTGGGCTGCTGTGTCCCACAGCTGCTTTCTCACAGCATGGAGGCAGTGCCAGCTGGGCACAGCCACAGGACAAAGTGGGACTGGTTCATCTCTTATACCATACTTCTCCCAGCCAGCAAGGGAGCTCCCTGTGCTAACCCCTTTGAGCACTTCTGCTGCAGGATACTTGACTTACTCCAGAGAGAGAGAGTGAGAGAGAGGTGCTACTGGCAGGGGTCTGCTTTCTGGAGAGGAACCTGCAATCTGCCATTGCCAGCTGTGTGCAGCCCTCAGCCAGGCGTGTCTGTGGTCTCCCGAGCCCGGGGCTGCCCGTGCCTCCCTGTGCTGCTGCAGCAGGCTCTGTAGGGGCTGCACTTGAGTCACGTCTTCAAGCTCCTGCTTCCAGCCTCCAGTCTGGGCCTGGCAGGATGTGAAGCCCGACAAGGAGGGGGAAACAAGGAGAAGAGTGACTGTTGCTGTCTTTTCAACACCATCAAATAAGGAATTTTGTCCTTGTAAGCTTAGTGGCATGCCAGGACAAGCTGGGGAGGCAGTGTATTTGTGTGCCTGGGGCAGCAGTTGTGGGCACAGGCTGGGAGTGTGGGCTGGGGGTCTGATTTAACATCACTCTCTTCTGTTTGTGTTGCAGAGTCCTCTGCAAATTTGCCTTCAGCCTCTCTCAGGACTGGGAGCTGCCAATAAAGAGGGAGGTGAGTAGGTGGCCTCTCATTTTCTCAGCTAGGGGCTTCATTTACTGCCTCCCTCTTCCAGCTTTGTGCTTTCAGCCCATCCTCTGCCTCCTCTGGAGCCAGCTCCAGAGGCTGTGGATGGGGCTGCTTTCCCTGCTAGGGCAGGCTGTGCAGCAGGAGCTGTGTGGCAGTGCTGGCAGAGGGGGCTGCCTGGCTGAGGGAGAGGGAAATGACAGGCTCCCTTTCCCCAGTGCTCTCCAAACCAAAGGGCTTCTCCCTGTGCCAGCTGTGCAAAGGTGGGAAGTGCAGGAAGCTGCTCTGTCTGGGTGCCAGAGGCCTCGGTGTACTCAGGCTCTGCCCTCAGACACGACTTCCCCTTTCCTGGATGTGATGCACTGACCTGGGTCTCTGTGTCATCCTGCAGGAGAAGGAGAAGAAGCCACTGAAGGAAGGGGTGCAGGACATGCTTGTGAAGCACCATCTCTTCAGCTGGGACATAGATGGGTGACCCCCACCCCACCCCATCCTGGGGACCTTCTCGATGGCGCACACTCCTCTCCTCCACCCCCTCATGTCTCACCCCCTTCCCTTCCCCACCCCACCCACTCGTAGGTGTGACAAACCCCCCCGGGGGCTGCCAGACCACCTGGGACAGATGGCAGCAGTGCCAAGAGGCTGAGCTGCAGAACCCAGGGGGCTGATGGTCAAGGGTGATGCTGCAAAGGGACAAGTTTGTTCTGGCTACAAAAACCAAGTGCCCCCTCCCAGCTTACCACATCTCTGCCACCCCCATCTTCTGCTTTCCTCAGCCCTGCCTTCCCACCAGTGCCCAGGGGAGCAGCCTGGCTGGAACCACTGTGTGCTGCCCCATGGGCCAGCAGTCATGTGGGGGTGTGAGTGTGGCTGTGGCTGGAGCTGTGGGGAAGAGACAGCCCTTGTGGGATGGCTTTGGTCCTTGAGAGCTGGTGCCATTGACAGTTGGCACTGCCAGCTGCATGTGGAATTGAGCTGGTGAGAGACTGCTGTACAGGAGCAGGGAGAGCACATCCCCTCCCCATGCCAGCCAAGGGCTCCCCTCTGCCAGGGAACATGTGGACAATTCCTTTGACCTGGAGCTGAGAAGTGGCATCAGCTTCATCCCACCTCCCTGGCACTGGTGTGGGGTGTTAACAAGAGCTGCCCAAATTTACCAGCCTGTTACCACTGTAACAGCCTTAGGGGATGGTCCTTGTCTCCTCTGAGAGCAGACAAAAACCACCTCTCCCCTAAACAAGAGTGTTTCATGCTGTCATTTTAGTCTCTAGATGATTTTTACTGTTAACCAAAAAGCTGTAAATTTACTCCAGGAACATGTATATTTTGGCACCGTTGTAGCTCAGGACAAGGTTTAGGTTGGAGCTGGCTCAGGGAGACTCACTCGTCCTCCTCGCCCTGCGATGGCAGCGGGGATGCGGGTCAGGAGTGGAGAATTGCTGCTTGTGGTGGTGGCTCTGGATACGGAGTCTGTGACTTTCTACTGAAAGCGCTTGTCTGTGAGCACAAACTACTGGTGGATGACACTAGATTCTTACTTTCCTTTTTTTGGTGGGTTTGTAAATAAAAACTGTGTCTTGGGAGAGTGCTGGGCTTTGTCTTATTTTTTTGGCAAGACCAGGACTCAGTTTCATTTTTCCTTTCTGCCATTTGACAATGGTGATCCCATTCCTGTGCTGGCACCAAGGAGCTCTTTGCATTGGAGCAGCCCACGAGGTCAGGCAGCAGCTGGGGCAGAGCCAGTTCTGCTGCCAGCAGCAGCAGCCCTGCCTCACCTCTGTGCCACCAGCCCTCCCTAAAGGCAGGTCCACAGCAAAGCCCCAGAAAAGTTCTGGAAACTACAGATTGTAGAGACACTGCATGGAAAGGGAGAAGGGCTTGCAGAAAGCAGGGCTGGGTGGTGGGGACAGCAGCACTGTCTGTACAAGAAGTGTCTCTGGAAAACGCAGGTGTAGGCTCAGCTGCAAAGTGGGACAGTAACAGGGCACAGGCCCTTGGGAGAACTGTTCAAGCTTGTGGGAAGGTGGAAGTTGCAGCATATGTTCTGATTTGAAAGTGAGTGTTTTCAGTGAAGGTAACTCCTCTGGAATGTGGCTGTGGAAAGGGCAGTGTCACCTCAGCACCACCTGCAATCCAGACCACCCTGCTGGGCTGGTGGAGACTGTAATAGCTGCCCCTGTAAAACCTGCTTCTGGTTGCAAGGTAGGTACCTTCCATACACTGAGGTAATCTCCCTGCAGCTGGGAAGGATGAGCCACCACCACTTAGGCTGCTTTTTTCAGGATTGAGAAAGACACAGAGGGATTACCCACCCTTAACTGGAAAAGGCAGAATGGCCCCAAGCCCTCCCACCAGCACAACAGAGAAGTTTTTAAGAACGCAGCTGTTTGGAATTTTTTTAATAAAATGGATTTTTTTTCTTCAAATATTTGTAACTGAAAAAATAATTCAATTTAAAGATCCATTCTCTCCCCCATTAACTTGTCACTTTTATCCTTTTCCAGTTGAATACTCGCTCTGGATCTGATGCCCCAACACCATCTGGCTCTGATGGTGCTGATCACCCCTCGCCATTGGCTGCATAGTGGAAGGGAGAGTGCGTGCTAGTCAAATACACATTACAAACAAGTAGTGGTTACAGCAGAAAGATTCAGGATTACATTCAAGGTAGAGGCAGAACATCAGACTTTGTTTTTCCCAATGGGTGCAAAAATGTATGTCCAGGGGAATACCTCTTCCAACAAAGAACTATTGAACTATTATTCAAAGAAATAATAGTAAGAAAGCAGAGAACTGGGCAAGCCTGCTCTGGGCATTGCTTGGGGAAAAGACTTTCTAACATTTCCTGGGCTGAGGCACCACCTTCCCCTCTGCCTGCAGGCACAGCGTTATCGCTGCTCTCCTGGCAGAAGCCCCTTGTGCAGAGGGGCTCCCACAGGTCAGCCAGGCTCCTCAGGACATGAGGTCGTGGTTCTGTATCCTCTGGGCTCCTTGAAGCTCTTCAGCCCTTCAGCCACTGCAAAGTCAGGGTCACTAAATTCCTGCAGTTTCACACCTGATGGTGGATGGGTGAGGTGAAAGGGAGCAGCTGTGAGCTCAGCCTTTCACCAGCAACCTCTGGGAAGGGCTACATTGCTAACGGGCACTGGCATCTCTCTGCCAATGACTGGAGTACCTGGCCCAGGGCAAGGAACCAGGGCTGGGTCAGGCCAAGACTCCAGCCACAGTGCTCCCACCTTCCTCTAGGAGCTCATTGCACTTTGTTGATAATTTCCTTCTTCATTTAATGGCTGCAGGTTTGTAATTATTTGTACAAAAGAAATCACACAGCTGGTTTTTGTGGGGGCTACTGCAACTATGGGCTAAGAGAACCTGATTTTGCTTGAGTCTGACAAACAGGCAGCCTCACTTTCTCCCCTTAGCATTTCAGAGATTCTCCCACTCCCCCCTTGCTTTCCTCCTTAGAAACTCCTTTCCTCCTGCCCCCACAGCTGGGCAGCTGCCCTGGGGGAGCTGGTGAAAGCTCTGTAAGGTGATTGCTAAGTACTCACTGCTCCCAGTGAGCACCTGGGCTGCACCAGGAGAGAATTCAGGGAGGGCTCAGGAGGATAAAGAAGGTGCCCATCAGTCTCTTTTATTCTGATTTTTAGGATGAGACACTGTAGCCTGAGGAATACAAAGCCTATGGGGAAGGGGGAGGGGGCTGGTGCCCTCCCCAAGCCGGACACTGAGGGAGGCAGATAAGAGGCTCTGACTTGCTTACAGCTCGGAGGAGAGAGGAGGGGACAGAAAGGAAGGAAGCTGCCAGCAGGCTCCCCCTGCAAATGATTAAGAAAGTGGCTCCCCATGCAGTTAACAAGCAAAGGGCTCAGGAAAGCAGGAGTATCTCCCAGCTGCAAACAGGCATGACCCCACCCAGCTGCCAGTGCAGTGGCTGAGGGAGAGCACATTGTGCAGGGTTGGCATTCACCTGCCTCACCACAGAGCAGAGGTACCAGCACCCCTGTGGCACAGCCTCTCCCTGAGAAGAGGACCAGAGGTACCAAAGTTGCAGGGAAGCAGCATGTGGCTCACAGCTACCCCTCCCCAGCAGGAAGCTCTGCAGCCCAGTGTGGGGGAAAGGTGGGGACAGCATCCTCAAGGAGATATTGAGAAGGATGGCAGTTGATCCTTTCATTGCCTGAGCAGGTCAGTACCTCAGTCTGCACAACTTCAGAAGCCACAGCTTCCCTCACCTCCCTCAGCCCGAGCAGCCTGGACCCAGCTCAGGCCCAAAGCAGGAACAGCCTTGTGGTGAGGTGGCCACATCCACCTGCTCAGTATGGCTGTGAGTTGCTACTGACACAGGAATTCTAGAGTAACAGGAGTAATAGCACAAGAGTGAGGCACAGGCCTGGTGTTCCACCACAGAGCCCTGCCCAAGGAATAGCATCCTCATGGCTCTGAGGTCCTGGCTTGTCCACCCACTCCTCAGTCTGCAAGTTCCCCCGAGGCACCACCCTGGGGCCCTACAAGGACATAGGGCACCAGCTCAAAGTAAGCAGCCATTTACTTTTGCCTTATACCCTGTGGGACTGGAGGGAGGGAAGAGCAGAGGCCAGCTGCCCAATACTTGCTTTCATGCTCCTCCCCAGAAAGGGGCCCTCAGAATCACTGAGCTGAGACCTGTGCTGTGCCACACAACACCCCTCTTGCAGTCCCACTTCCCCTTCCTCGCCTGCTGGGTCCAACATCCATCCCCAGCTGCTGCTTTCCAGTGGGGCACGTGCTACAGTGAGGCACCAACACAGCAAAGGCAGGAGACAGATTGCACATGGCCCCCAATGATATGTGACTGATTGCCAGCTGTGCCCCTCACCCGCTCCCCAGGACACACGGGCGCTGTCGTGTCCCTGCCCCAGGCTGACTGCCCTGCTCACCTGGGGATGTCACAAGTGCTCTGGGAGCTGGGGGCAATGGGCTGTGCCTGACAGCAGTTTTAACATGTAAGGACCTGATTTTAGCACCTTAAGAAACTGTTTTGCAGCCCAAAGCGAGGGAAGTGAGCAGGCAGGCCGGCAGGCCTCTGCCAAGCTCAGCAATATTTGGGAAACCAGCTTAGACGTTACCAGGTTGGTGGGGAGCCCTGGTTCCCTTTGGCTACATTTAGAGAAGGTGCCTGTTCTGCCCAGCTCCTCCCAGCCCTGCGGCAGATCAGACCCTCCCCTGACAGACGGCAGGTGGTGCAGAGGGCAGCTGCTCTGAGCCCCAGGCAGCCCTCCTGCCTTTGTGTCCTGCTCCAGAGGTAGAATCCCCTTCCACAACCGTTAAGACCGACCGTACTGGGGCAGCACAACCCCCTTTATCCACCAATCCCAGGAAGGTGCAGAGGGCTGCTTCTGGAAACAGCTCAGGCCCAGTCATGCTCTGTCCCACGTGAGGGAACAAAGCGCTGCCATTGCTGCTCCTGCCTGGAGGAAGAGGGGCTGCTGGCTGTGCTCCCACCCCAGCTGGGCCAGGCTGTGTGGAGCGGGCAGGAGGCCGCCAGCCCCACAGCTCCTCCTGCCTCTTGTCCCCCCCCAGCAGCCGTTCTCCCTGGCCTGGCCCACTGCCAGCTTCATGCAGGAAGGACACTGTTAGGGGAGGAGTACAAATACTAGGAGCTCTTTCTTTTTTTCTTTTTTTTTGGTTGACTGGCCTCTTCCCTCCGCATGCCTGTGCCCTCCCACTCCCGTTCCCTTCAGTCTCTGCTCACAGAATTACAAGCAAGAATCCCAGTGCAGCTGCAGATCATGTCCATCAAGAAAGTCTGTGGAAAAGAGGCTGGGAGCCGCGGTGCTCAGGGGAGCCAGGCTCATGACAGACCCCCCCGGCAGCTCCAGCCAGTCCATGCTGTCCAAGTTAGCCTCAGCCAGATCCAGGGCTATGCCCCCGGAGGGCTCGTGAGCAAAGTGCAATTCCGAGGTGTCCATAGGTGAAGGCGGGTGGTCCAGGATGGCCGAGCTGCTCAGCATCTCACTGTGGAGGTCGTCAATGAGGGACAGGGGCTCCGGCCCGTCGTGGCCTGCGGTCAGCAGCGGGAGGCCGGTGCTGCTCTCCAGGAAGTCCTCCAGGCGGCCCACGGGCACCGGCTGCCCCAAGGACACCGGCACCGCCAGCTCCGGGGACTGGTGGCTGCAGGGCGGCGGGGAACAGGCCGGCGCCACTGCTGGGTCTTTCGCAGCCGGCGACGACTGATCCTTGAAGTCAGCAGAAATCTCTGCACAGGGAACAAACAGGCCAGGTAAGGAAAAGTCTGGCTGAACAGCAGAAGCAGCCCTCCCACCCACCAGGGCCGCAGGAATCCCCCAGAGTAAGCCATCACTGACCACCAGCTGGGATAAGGAAACATCCTGTGCCTGGGCTTGCCTCACTATGGGGGTTTTCAGCCCACCTCCATGAAATTCCAACTCTGTCCAGTATCTCAGAAGTGATGTGCCTGGCTCTGATGCAGCAGAGCCATCAAGAATCACAGAATCATAGAAGGCCTGACTGACATCTCCCTCAGTGCCTTAACGACTATGGCCAGTGCTAAAGACACTGGAAGGACACCAGAGAAAAGAGTGGGGCCGTGACAGACTCTGCCCTCGGTGCTCTACAATCCTCAGACTCAGAGCCAGTGACTATGGGAAATGCTGGCTTTGCCTCCTTACCTCCACTTTCGATGAGGATATCAAACAGGTCGTCCATCTGCTGGCTGGAACAGCCGTTCTCCTGGGGAGAGCAAGTGCAGGATTAGCTTCCTATTTACCAGGGGAGCCTCCACCTCCAGCAGCACCTTTGGCTGCTGGCTCTCCTCCCTTGCCCCAGGGACAGGGCTGTTTTCTAGCAAGAACAAGCACACCAGGACATGACACCAGAGTCCTCTGTAACCCAGGCTGTTACTGGCTGGAAAGTGTGGTCAGCAATGGCAATGAATGGCTTGAGATTTTTTACCTGTGATTTAGGGTTCTCCCCAAACCCTCCAGAGGAAGTTCAATGAGGAAGGTGCAGTTGTGTCTCCATTCCCTACCACTGGCCCACATCAAGAAACTAAGTAGATTTACAATGGCAACTTTTTGTCTGCTCTCCAAGGAAACCAGGGAGAATAACTGCTCTCACCTGGGCCTTTGGCTGTTGCTTCATAGCCTCTTCATAGCCTGGTGGTGGCTCTTTCATTGGGACCGAGGGAACCGGAAGAGGAGGTGGAGGAGTTCCAAAAAGCGGCGTGTGCTGTTGCTGCTCCAGGTCCATCTGGGAGGGGGAAGGGGCAGCAGGAGAGCCAGGCTGCGATGAGGACTGTTCAGAATGAAGGCAGAAGAGGAAATGAATGTAAATCAGGGAAAAGTCCACATCAACTCCTGTCTCACAGCTGCTCTGAGAGACCATCACCTCTCCCTGTGAGCACTGCACAGCGGTCTGCACTGCTCTGCCCCCAGCAGCCTGCCTCCTTCTCTGGACTCTGTGCCCTCTGCCCTGGCTGCAGGGGAAGAAGACAAAGTTCCCCTCCAACTCACAGCTGGAAATCTTCAGCTGATTTTTCCAACCCTAAAGCAGCCACACCACAAACCACCTCCTCACTTCTCCTGAATGAGGAGAGCCTCTTCTGTCCAAGTGGGGAATTCCTGCAGCACTTTGGAGAGAAAGGGCACTTCCCTTGTGTGTTCAGCCTACTCTGTGCAATATATCCAGGGCCTGTCTTCTACCCTCCTCCCTGTGCAGTGCCTGCTTTGGGGGTCACAAGCCAGCTTCACTTAGCAGCAAATTTCACAGCCTGATGGTGGGCAGAGAGCACCAGAGCACTCAGCAGCACCAGACCTCCAAAGGAAACCCCAAATGTTGCAGGAAGTGGTGCTCATGACTCGGCTTTACCAGATGAATCAGCACAAAACTGCCCATAGGAACAGCTGAAACGAGGATCAGGCCTCTGCCTCTACAGCAGCTGTACATGACCCACAGGGAAACTTGCTCCTCTGGAGCAGCAAACTCTGGGCAGCAGCTGAATGCCACTTCCAACCCCTCTATGTATTGATGCCCTTGCCCATCCTGTTTTCCCTGGAGAGCTGCTCATCTGTTCTGTGACCCACAGGAAGAGCAGAGACCCCAGACCAGCTCTGCTGGCCGGGGTCCACTCTTCCTGAGAAGGGCTGGAAACCATGGCTGTGGCACAGGCCACTGGCACGTGCTGGAGGGGACCTTTTTTGACACACTGGGTGGACTGGTTTTGCCAGAAGCATCAATTTTCAGGGACTGCTTATGGAAACCACTGGGGAAGAAAGGTTGCAGGTTTGGAGGTACTGACAAAGGCAACATGGTGTGGGTCAGCTGCCCTGTGACCACCTGCAGACCTGGCTTCTGACCCCACAGGGAGGCAAAAGGATTGGAAGAGTCAGCACAGATGCCTCTGCAGCACATAGGCTAAGGAACTTTGAGGGAAAAGGTGCCTTCATTTACCTTCTACACTTTCTCCAACATCTGAAAGCAAACCAAGGCACTGACTGTTTGCAGAGTAGCTATCTCATTCTAAATATATGAGATATTACTTCTGTCTTCATACCCTTTCCAGGAACTGACTCGGAAATGATCCTCTGAGCTCTAAAACCTCTTCATAATCTTTCTGTATCTTATCTTCATTACAGGTTAGAGAGACAGCTAAGCAGGCTAGAAAGGGAGGAGATGTACAGCAGAGCCTCTTTACAGCCAGCACTGGAGAGGGGTAAAGGCAGAGGTGATCTCTTTCCTGAAGCAGTATAGCACTTTGCAAAGAGGTGATTACCTGGCATGCTCAGGGCAGGGGAATGGGAATGACAGCGTGCTCAGCAGTACCAGAGAGTAAAAGGGCACAGTCCTTTTACCCCTCTGAGCTCACATGGCCCTTCAGCAGCAGCCACACTGCCCACACCACCTTCTCTATGCAGCAGCCACCTTTTCTGCTCAGCAGCACTCCTTCAAGAATCTGGGACACCCCTGTGAACCAAGTCTGCCCACTCTGGCCTCTTGTTTTTAATCCACAGACAACACCCACTGGTATCTGCCTGTAGGTACAAACCCTGGCAGCAGGCAAACAAAACCAAGGGAGAAAAGTGAGCAGGCAGTGAGCTACCTTAGATTGGTTTGGTCCTCTGGGCTGCTGCTGCTGCTGCTGTGTGGGCTGCTGAGGGGTGTTTGCAGGTGCCTGACACGGCGGTTGGCTGGAAGTTTTAGCGGGTGATGATTGTACGCTCTGGAAAGAAAAGGGCATCCATAGCAGGTTATTCCCCAGACATGATACAGGCACAGGGCTTAGGTTTCTTACAGGATTTATAAGTTTGTTTGTCCCCACTCTTTATTCTCTATGAAATTCATTTCTTCTCTTTCACTGAGCAGAGAAATCAGATTGGATGCAATTCAGAGTCCTAAGAGAGGAGGTAGTACCAGCCTAAATCCCTGGGCTACCCAGGACACGCCTCAAGAGCTGCCAGACCTCACACAGGAGCTGTGCCCTTGTGGAGCAGCGGTGGAGTTCAGGTGAGATACTCTGGGGTATCAAGGCTGACACTGGATGCTGATGTTTAGACATCTCACCGGCTATGTAGCAAACGTTTGTAGCCTGCTCAGTGCCTGTCCCTGATGGGAGGCACTGCCACCTGCTCTGCAGAAAGTGCAAGGAATGTATCAGCAGAGAATGAAAATTATCTTTGATGTCATGGAAGGTGCTGGGGTTTGACTTATGCCATCAAACCTGGGCATATTTATCCCTTCCTGGAAGGAACACTCGGAACACTTCTGTTAAGTGCTGAGCTCATGCCAGCAGGGGAATAGTAAATCATCTCTGATGAAAGACTCTGTTAACACTGAAATACTGACATGCATTAAAACAAAGAGCAGCCAAAAAGCAAACAGTCTGCTCCCAGGGTCTGATTTCAGCTCTTGGTAGATAAGATGACCCATCTATCACTCCAACTACCATCCCTACAGTAAAGGACAAGAGGTGAAATACACTCTGCTCATTTTACTACCACAGGCATAGTTGTTCTTTCAAAAACTGGTGAACTGTGGCAGCAAACCCTTGTCGTCCAAGCCCGAGGTCCTGCCTGACAAAAGGCAGAACCATGTGTCTGGAAGAATGCTGAACAGCCTGTGATGCACAGAGCCGGTCGTGCATTGCTGTACACAGCTCATCATTGTCAAATTCCAGTCTTTTTGCCGAAGATCTGCTTACACTGCTCTGTTTTACAAAGCCACGATCTACTGCCCACCGTAGTGAGCAGCTCAGCCCTTTTAGTGTGCACAGCGCTGAGTTCCCACCCTGTTAAGTCATCCTGTGGTAGCTGGAGTAGAGAGGAACCCAAGTGCCAGCAGCAGGGATGGGATCTGAGCGTTGCCTACCTGCAAGGGTGGGCAGCTGCTCCCTGCCTTCCCGTGGGGAGAGAGGCCCTGCCTCTCGGCGCTCTGCTTGGTCACGGTGAGGACGATGTGGGTCCCTGTGGAGTCAGTGATGAGGGTGGGGGGAGGGCTGCCCTTGATGAGGTCACTCAGGGCACTCCCTTGCTGGCCAAGGAAAAGCCGCGGGCTGTGGGACTGGCACGGCGGCTCTGCTTCCGCGGCTGGCACCTCCTGCTTCACCAGCACGGCTTTCTTTGGCACTGGGCTTGGATCCGAAGTGTCCATTTGGCTAGCGGTTGGTGCGGGGCTGAATTGGTCTGTTTGGCCACTGGATTGCTTCGCAGACTGGCAACTCAGGAAACCGTTTTCACTCTTGACCTGGATGCCAAACGCTCCTGGTTTGGAGGCGAGGGCTGTTCCTTCTCCCGCGGCTGCTGGGGCCGGCTGTGACTGCTGAGAGCGCTTCTCCTGCTCCAGCTGCAGCCGAAGCATCTCAACCAGCTGCTGCTTCTGTTTCAGCATGCGGGTGAGTTCCTCGATCTGCTTGTCCTTCTCCTGCAGCATCTGGTCTTTGTCCCTAACTTCTGCATCTCTGCTGTTACCAGTGCTACACCGCTCCGACCTGGGTGCTGCACTTATGCTGCAGGAGGCAGACTTGGAGCTTTCTTCCTTCACCAAGAACTGCACTGGAGATGTCTGCAAGGTGAGCTGGGTCAGAGGTGAGGTCACCATCTCTCCAAAGGTATCTCCAGCGCCCGAGTTTTCATCCCCTGTGCTCATCTGCGAGCGCTCAGAAGGAGTTGGAGAAACCGGAGGAGTTGAGCCTGTGCTCCCAAACTTCATCACGCCGCCACCAGTAACTGTGGCCACAACTACCTCTGCTGGTGCAATGCCAGTGGTGACCAGGGCTGGCCCTGTGCTCAGCCTGGCAGTTGGGAAGGCCACCACCACTTCGGCAGCTTTCGGGAGGACAGCTGCTGTGCTGGGCTTGGCAGTGGGGGGTGTTTGGCCGGCTGCACCGTTCTGCTCTTGGTAAGCTCGGAGACGCTCAATCAGGTCCGTCTTTGTGCCCGAGACAGGCAAGGCCCTCAACTTCAGCTCTTGCTTCAGCTCTGCTACCTGATGGGGGGGAAAAAAGAGGGCAACATTAAGAGCAGATACACTTCTAACTGAACTACTATCAACAGCTACCAGAGCTATGAGAGAAAGGACAAAACCGATCTTCCTGCAGGCCAACAAACTTGTACCTCAGGTACAGACTGCGGGGCAGCAATCCCAGCTGCTATCATTAACTCCTGTCAGTCCAGCTCAGCCCTGCTCTGGGGCAGCAACATCGTTCAGTACTGCCTGCTGACAATGGCAGAAATGGCAGCTCCACAGGACATTTACCTTCATCTCATCCAGGTTGGCAGGGAGAGGGCCAGGCTTGCCCACTGCAGCGTTACTGTTTTGTCTCATCAGCCCACCGGAACCAGAGGATACTGAAGATGTGCTGCTGACTGTGGCAGAGAGATTGCGTACAGCAGGGGCATTGGTACCACTCTGCTGCTCTCCTGGAGGCCTGCAGGAAAAGAAAGAACACAAACATCAAAACCACAGTGGAAAGACATCAGAGGCCCTCAGTGTCGACAAACACACGTTCAGAAACATCTGGGTCACTAGTGCTGCCCTAGACACTGAAGCACACCAATGCTCTCGACTATACCCATGCCCCTTGCTGTGCCAACCAACTCACTTCAGCTGCTTTTGCCTGGTTCATCTCGCCACCAGCTCTTTTTGAGGCCCTCTGGAACCTTCAAGAGTGAGTGTGTCACACCTGTCAGACCCAGTGGCCACCCCTCACACCCAGAACACCACATCTCTGGTAACACTGCTGGGGAAGCAAGTGCTTCCTAAGAGAGCTGCCACTGCGGACCCGTACTTTGGTGGGGCTGGCAGGATGGTCTGATAGTTGTAGTGCTGCTGCTGCTGGTTGAGGATCTGAAGCTGGAGAAAGAGCTGCTGCTGCTGCAGTATTTTGGCATAGGATGAATCCATGGGAGGAGCTCCCTTGTCCTGCTTTTGGTCCGGGGGAATATACTGATGATATTTAAGCTTCTTGACTTTAGGCTTCAACTCCTTGGCTTTTTTACTGCGCTGAGACTTCTCACTAGCAGATTTGGGCTGGCTTTGCTATTTAGAAGAAAAGGAGGAAGCAAGTAAGAATGGAAACATTTTATAGCATAACACCCCATGTAAACCAGAACACACACTGGGGTTTTAATTTTGAAATTCTCTAGTTTGTTCACCTCAGGGTCTTTCCATGCTTCACTAACTGAGACATTACAGACACTGCACTGGCAGCAGCTTATGCTGCACCATAATGCAGGTCACCTTTCCCAGCACACCAGATCATTTGCTCATCCAGTGCAGACTCATTGACTCTAATTATAGATAATACTGATTGTTCCAAAACATTTTGCATTCAGCACCCATTTTATGGAAGGTGAATACACCATGGAACAGAAAACCCCATTAAGTATGTTACAATTAGTGTCAGAGGAAGGCACTAGTGAGAAATGTTTCCTTCCTTTGCATCTGTTAATCTAATACATCCAACTCCAAACCTGCTTATAAGTAACATTATCTTCCTTCAGACTACAATAATGAAGACATCAGCCAAAACAGTACCTTAATGAGTGTTGGTGGGGGCTTGGCAGCAGTAAGAGCCACTCCATTGGTAAGATTAGGGGGCAGAAGAGGTGGAGGTGGCAGTGGCGGAGGTGGCTGCTCAGGTAGGAAAAGAGTTTCACTGGAGTCTGCACTAATCTGCAACTGGGATGAACCCTGCAGGGACAGAAAAAGAGAAAAAGGCATAATGAATACACACAAGAGGAGGGAAAGAGTAATAGAGTAAAGGAAGCGTCCACTTAGAAGGAAGGAGCACAGGCTTCAAATCTTTAATCAGACTCCTTTACCCCACTGCTTCAGTTGTTCCTGAGAAGCAGAACAACTTCTTAGGGCAGAAAAGGAATCAAAATCCCACAGCTGTATCTCCCAGCATTGCCTGCTGGGATCTGTTGCACACAGGCTGCATCATCAAGCAATGGCTGTCCCCTTCCCCACACAGCACCACCACGAGGGTTTCTGAATAACCAGAGGAGGATGTCACTGACACCATATGGAGCTAAGACCCCTTGTGAAATCTCATAGACTGTACCTCTTAGGGAAGCCTCAGTCTCACTTTTTAGGATTCTCTGCCACAAATCAGCATGAAGCTCCAGGGCACTGCAGGAGGCCTCCACATTCTCACCTGAGCTAGTGATGTGCCAGTGGTGCTAGGGAGAGGCTCACAAATCCGGGAGTCCATCGGCGATGGGACAGACCCTTGGGACTCATGGCTGGCTGGCTGTTCTGGGGAGAGGGCATCACTGCTGTCCTCATCAAAGGAGGAATTGTCTGCAACCTTTGGGTAGTTCACCTGTCCAACTAAAAACACAAACATCAACTGTGGTCTGTAAAGTGGAATAAGAAATGACTTCACTTGACACTAGATGCTTCACAAAGACAGTGATGGCATGGAGAGAGTTGTGCTTAAAGCACCAGCTAAAAATGAGAGAACAGAGTCCCAAGTGGATCAGGTTTAAGTGTTTATATTTACAATCTATCAGTAGAATAAAATGATGCAGACTGGGGTGAACCACTTCCCTTGCTTCTTAGCCAGGCAAGATCAGTGAGTGTAAAAAGAGGTACTTAGATCTGCCCAAACCCAGCTCTGTGGCATGGCTTATTTCATTATCAGCTGGCACCAAAGAAGAAGAAGAAGACTGGACATTATTAGACTGAGTCATGGTTTCTCTGGTGTTCATCCTGTATGGTGGAAAGTAGAATCTCTCTTGGATTCTTCTGTCTTGGAAGACAGAATCCCAAATTGTTCTCTAGTCTTGCAAGCAGCAAGGGCTACAGACGAAGGGGTGGCCCTGGATACTACTAGCACTTCTGTCCATCTACATGCCCAGCAGATAAATTCAAATGAGTTTACCCTTGGAATGTACCAAGGTTTTTTTAGACTATGTTTTCTCAAACTAACCTTGCTAAGCAGGGAAATGCTGTCGTGCACCTCACCTAAAATCAAGAGGCATCCAGAGACATACTTTGCTCAGTCAGAAGGAAGCCACATCTCTCATGCTTCAGTTCACAAGTTCACCCTTCCTCAACTACTTCTTGTTCAACAGTGAAGCCAGGCTCTCCCACAACACTGTCCTTTTCCTTTTTTATGGAAACTATTCCATCTTGCTCACACTTGTGTCCCATTTGTCTTTACAGTATCTGTGCGTGTTTGAGGGGCTGAATAAGCACAGACACAGACTGCTCAGTCTGGGGAGAAGGGAAAGAGCACTGCTGAGGCAGTGGGAAGGCTATTCCTCAGCATTCCTTTCAGGCCTTGGAATGGCACTGGCATGATTTACATCTGTTCTGGTTTATTTTTAAAGGGATTGAATCCTCTGAAGTTTTTGAGTTCACAGACATCTTTTGTTTCATCACACCTGTTTATATTCTGTCTCCCCTTCTGATCTAAGTCAGTGGGTTCTCCCTGACCAAGGCTGTTGACATGTTATACTGAGAGAGGGATTTTAAGGAGACAATCTAGGGAATACAATCTTCAGCAGTCTTTTGAGCCTTGAAGAGTATACAATTGCTTTCACATTATTCTGGGATGTCCACATTCCTTATAATTTAATGTCTCCATAGCATTATCTGGACCAGAGGGAGATCTGCTTTTCTGAATCCTTGGGCTGAAAGCCTGTGATTCTGGGCCAGGAAAACAAGACCAGCCATGGGACTGCACTCTCTGAGACATGCAGGTGAATTGACAGGTAATCACAGCCACATGTGGGAAATGCCTCCCACAAAGATTCTCCTCTGACCTTACCAATAATAGCTTCCTTCAGGCTTGATTCCACAGGCAAGATGTTCTTCTCCACCAGCTCCATGGGCCCTGGCCTCTGTGCTATCTTCTCATTGAGGTCATCTGCCAGTCTGGCTCTCTTCAGCTTCAGCTGCTTAGCCTGCAAGGAGGGTTCAGCTGAGGTCTCTGTTTGGGGGAAAGTAAATAAAATGGCATCAATCCAACCCATGCCCTTCAGCAGTATTTTAATTCTATTCAGAAAGGTAACTGTAGATAACAGTAGATAACTGTACAAAAAAATAATTGATAGATAACAATAGATAACTATGCACTGTAAAGATAAGACAGATGTTAGGTATATTCAGGTTATAAAGATAACTACAGTAGCCCTTGTGACAAATTCACTGTTCTCAAACTGATGTCACCCGATTCTTGTCCACCTTTTCCCTCTGGTTGTGCCCTAAGCTTGGTGCTCAGCAGCAGCACAGCACTCCCTCTCTGAAGGTGAGGTTCATTATTAACCAGGTCAAATCTGCCTCACTCCCTCTTGGACATTTTACAGTGTCTTCTCTTAGTACAGGAGCAGTCCCTGGTCATTATTTCATTGTTGCTCAGCTACACAAGACTGCACAATTTGAATTCACACAACAGATCTTTCTGGGAATAATTTTTGAGCAAGCAGAGTTGAATCCCTCCCAAGGAATCACCCACCAGGCACAATCTTCTGCCCTTTCCAAGTGGAAGGAAGCTTTGGAGGTCGGAACAGAAAGCTTTTAAAAGAGAAGTTAGGCTAGAGTTTATTGCTGATGTTTTCATGTTCAGCACGTGCCATACCTTCCAGAATGTGCATCCTAACCAGCTCTGATCTCTCTGGCCGGGACCGGATTTTGCGTTTCAGATAGTCCTCTGTCTGTAGCAGAAACAGACAAGCAAGAACCACTTTCAGCTGATCAGACACAGGAGTGAGGTAATCTTGAGCAGCACAATAAAAGAAACAACCATCTTCAGCTGTTACTGAGATCTAAATAAGCACAGAGCAGAGAAGGGGCCTATCTGCTGTCCCAGAGCACCCAGAGAATGAGCTTAATCTAAAGATGACCTTCTATTGTAATTACCTCAGTCAGTTGTGCAATGCTGCCCCACAGAATGGAAACTGGGAAGGACTTGCTCAGGAACTGAAGTCCTCTTTTCCCGTTGTATGCACCACCACTAACTTGTGTCAGGGTAACATCCATGAGATTTCTTTTTACATTAAAGATAACTGCACTGCTTCCACTGTTCACAGAAAATACTTTCATTTACTGCTGGCATTCAGGGCTGGCTTGTGGTTTGGGCATAGTCTTTAACGTGATTAAAGACAAGTTATTTGTTAAGCTAAAGACCCCATGCAGTCCCCTGGGGGGCAGAATCTAAATGCTGTGACAAGGCTTATTTCACTTCCAGAGGTGCTTTTGGCTCTGTCTCTGGAGAATGTGCTGCAGAGCAATGGACAGAGATGACCCCCACAGGCTGAACATGTTACTCTTTACACTGCTGAGGGATGGGAATCTGGAAGCAGCAGGTAATAGACTGGTAGGTACTTGGCCATCAGGATGGGCCTTCAGAGAAAATAAATATTAAAGTCAGCCAGAAAACTGCACCAGAGTTGCTCAACTGCCTGCAGAAAAATATTAACTTAGTAAGGTTTTAGGAATAACAGAGAAATAAGCAAAAGCCCCTTGGTCACTGTAATTAATGTGAAGTCCCCTGTTCCAATGTTTCCACAGTTTAAAGGGCCTCCCTCATAGCTGTTATTTTTTTAGTGATGTTGCTTTCACTTTTAAAACAAAACTTAGTCATAACAAGTTTCATTCCACTGCAGGCTAATTAGAAAAAAATATCCCCAGAGGCCTTCTGAGGAACAGAAATTATCAAGAAACTCCCCAGTTAGAAAAGGTAGCACATGAAGTGTGATGCCTGGCTTCCTCCTTCTGTACAGCCAGAAGTCTGTGATTTCAGTGTCACCAGATTTTGGGAAATCCTCTCTATTCAATTTTCCATTTTTCTAGTCTCCTAGATAAAGTTGCACATGCAGGTAGCAGAGAAACTTTCTTCACAGGTGGAACTAAGCTCCACATGATAAGAGCATTTAATAGCATTTAAGGACAAAACAGACACCATAAAAATAAAAGTGTCAAGTGCATGAGCAGTGGGGAAGAAGAGTATCAGTCAGATGATTCTAGGGAAAATCCAGGCACCATATTCAACAGGCTTTAGGCACAACTAGTTCACTGAGGGTTAACCAGCACCACATGCAAGCTGCAAAACACCCCATCCAATACACCTCTGACTACAGAAAGCTGTATTACATCCAGAATATGAACAATTCCCTTCTGCATCTCATTAACATCTCATTTTGGATGCCCAAAACACAAGACATACCTTCCCAAAACACTAAAGATTATATTGCATCTTACCCTGGCCCGCTCCAAACTCCTTCTTTGTTCATGAAATGCAGCTGGACTTTTCAGAGCTGTGGAGAGGAAAAGCATTTAGAGAATGGATTAGAATGATGGAAGTTCTCTCACTGCACAACCATTCAGGCCAGATAGGTTAACAGACACACAGCAGCAACTGCCTCCTGCACCTTCCAACACACTGAGGCAGATCTCCAGCTGGTACAAAGCAATGGGAATTGCCATACCCTGTCCCACAGCACAGGGACACAGGAACTGATCTGAAATTTTTGTGGGCCACTGGAGAGTCTAACACAGGTACATTTCTAGTCAAACTAAAAACTGTTCCCAAAGTTGGGTCCAAGAACATGATTCAAAAACAGCCCCCCAAAAAGCCTTTTACAAGCTTCAACAGATAATAGGATATCCAGGACTCTTACAGGAATGGCTCTGAAACACTGAATGGTTGGAAGGATGGGGGACAATGCTAATGAACTGTAAATCCTCTCTACTATCTTTTAATGTCAAAGGAAGCTGCAAGTCTCTCCTGAATGTGCACCTGTGTTTTGTACACATGCAAGGACTGGCTGCAAATCCTGCAGGCCCACAGGATGCATATATTGCTCCCTGTAGGAAAAACTACCATGAGAACAGGAACGTTTGGAGAGGAAAGTACATCTGTCTATCGACAGAAATCCACAACTTGAGGAATTGACTTCAGCTCTCCACAGAACAGACCTTCTCACCCCCTCGGGCCCTGTTTAAAACCAGAGCCAAAATGGATCAGGTTTAAGAAACTGATCCTCTGCTGTCCAGGACCACACTAACCCTGGAGGAATCTCTCACTCTGCCTCTGGAGCACACAAAGCTCACGTCCCACAGTAAAACCAGAGAGGGTGATGGTAGCTCCTCACAATTTCCCCCAAGTTGCAAGTAGCCTGTTTTTTTAAAAAAATGTGGTTTCTATCAAGAACTAACTGAAGGGTGCATAATAATTTCTTTTTATATTTCTGAAATACTCATATTTTAAACTCTCTGAATTACCATCAAGCTAAACAGGAAAGTTAAAGAACTTCAGCTTTAAAGATAAGTTGCAGGTCTTTTGCAGACAGAAAACTAAGCTCACAGAGTTAGTAACTCCAAAGTA
Organism: Notiomystis cincta; assembly: GCA_013398075.1. Classification (NCBI taxonomy): domain Eukaryota; kingdom Metazoa; phylum Chordata; class Aves; order Passeriformes; family Notiomystidae; genus Notiomystis; species Notiomystis cincta. The sequence goes on from VZRX01021426.1 coordinate 682,851, forward strand.
TTGCATCTAGGTCCTGTGAAAAATAGTCTGCTCATATTATTTTTCACTTAAGACCAGTGATTAAGTACTTCTCAAATGCAAGTTCATACTGAACTCTCAAAAGACTATTAAAAAATAAAAGTCCTTGCATAAATGCAATGTGTAAGAAACTACTTCTAATGCACGTGCAGCCTTCCAAGCCCTTTCCTACTGAAGGAACTGGAGCAGCCACACAAAGTGTTAAGACACATTCTGTGAAATATGGAGACTCCCTCCAGGTTCACAGCAGTGGGGTAAGAAGTAGAATTCAGTTCACATGGCAGGAATTCTCAACACACTAAGCATCATAGACAGGATCTGGACTACAGAAGTGAATGAAGAATAATGTCTACAATAAATTAACAATAACTGAAAACCATAGTGAGTGAGTATACAGACCCCTTCAACAATGGGGCAAATAGTTCCTGCTCAGATTAGTTTCATAAATCTGGTTATGGAGAGAAATCACCAGAGAAAGTTACACAAGCTGTGAAATGCAATTTGAGATAAACCAAAGAGACAGGGTAGGGATATTGTTTTGCAATAATTACAAAAATAATGCAAAAAACTTCCCCATCTAGCTGAAGCACCAACACTCCTCAGCTGATGCCTGCAATGAGGTGTCCTGGGCAGTCTGACCACAGCACTTGGATGCAGAGCAAGGAACAAACAATGCTCTTTCCAAGCAGTGTAAGTTGCTTGGGAATACACATGTGCTTAAATCTGAACCTGCTTTCCTTTCACTGTGTGTGTATCAGAGAAAAGTGAAATAAAAGCTCAGGTCCACTTGGGCAAAGATAGCAAGCAAAATTTAAACCTGCATAAACATCTACCCTGGAGGCAAGTGAAGCAGCATTCATCTTGAGTCTTCAAAAGCTCTCTACCAGAATGTGCAGACACAGCAGTAATTCTTTACTCTCCCCTTCCTGCCTACTTCTGCTGTCAGTATGAGGCAGTAGATGAACTTTAAGTGACATTTCCCTGACCACAGCTAATGGTCAGAAAAGTCAACTGCAAGAGTTCAGCTGGTGTCACAGGTAGTCCAGGAAAACTCTTGCAAGCAGAAGAACAAAGCAAGAAAAGAATCTCTGAGTAGGAAAAAAGAAAAGAAATGCATTTACTAGTAAGTAATGCAGAGCTGCTACAGGAATAATCTTGTAAAGAACACTGTCAGCCTCTCATGACTAGTCCTCTGGAAACGTGCACTGGGATGTAGCTCTCTGGGCTGGCAACACGACAGAGGACTTCACATTCGACCTCTGAAAATGTCAAGAGGGCACAAATCCTTCACTGCTTCCCTCAGCAATCTCAGATGGGGATGACATGTCAGAATAGGGTGGCTATTGTAAAACTATGCTCCATTTGAAGTTAACTAAGCCTTGTACATTTTTTGGCTTTGAAATGACTACTTAGCCCAGTACTGTGGAGCAACTCTGTTAACTTTACTACAGCAAATTAGAAAAAGGAAAAATATAATCCTATGAAGAACTTTGAAGCAATAAAGCTCTGGGTGAGCTCTAAAGGAGACCCACAGTGCAGATATGCCCCTTTTCCAGCTCCTACCACTGCCCTTCCTGGTCACATAGCACTGATCTCTGCAAAACTATTCCTGTGCCTCATAACCCATCTGGCTCACTCACCAGCGTCCTGCTTTACCCATTCCACTCCAAACTACCCCTGCTGAGAAAGCTCTGCTGCTCTCAGCCGTATCAGCTGGGGTGGCTCGTCCTGGCAGTGCATGTGAATGAGTGGCTGAGCTGGTGGAGCAGAACCTGTGTGAACCAGGGGGGTGTGGGGCAGCATTCCCACTCTGTCCTCAGCCCTTAGTACCTGAAGCATCAAATATAACCACGGAGGGTTATGGATGAAGAAACTCCAATCACCTGATGCTTTCTGGCTGCTCAGCCTGCATAAAATACACTAAACTGCTCCTTACAGTACTTTGTCTAACCTGTTCTTGGAGACCTCTCATGAAAAAATGCAATATTATTGCAGAGAAATTATCCCAGGGCATAGATGTTTTTACTATTTAAAAATCTTTCTGAATGTCTAACTTATATTTCCCTTGCTACAGCTTATACTCTTTGTTCCCCACTTACCTGCAAACATTACAGGTAATGATTTATTTTCTTCCTCTTTGCATCTATCCCTTTTGAAAACTTTGGTTATCCTACAATCTTCTGTTATATAAAATGACCAAAGGCAGTTGCTTCAACCTTCCCTTGCAGATAACATTATCCAGACCTTTGCTTGTTTAGTCTGTTTTGGACTCCTTCCATTTGAGCTGCATTTTTGTTGAAGCCTATTGGGCTATTGGGGACATATTGCAGCCTAGGCTTTATCAGCTGTTATAGAGTTAAATGATTATTCAATAACACTTCTCAGCCATATGTCCCAGCCAGTTTGCCTTGTTTGTGAACATAAAACACACAATGTTCACTTGTGCTTGTCTCACAAACCTCGAAAAGTCTCCAATCCTCTTCTGCAGAGCCAGTACCAAGCCAGTCACTCTTCATCCTCAATTCAAACCGCTGATAGGTGTTACAAAATATAGACATTCTGCCTTTTTCTTTAATTTTATTCCATAGCTCTTAGCTTCTTTAAACACTGTGAGTCTCAGTGCTGTCCTCCCCTCAGCCTACTAACCTGGAGTTTAATAAACATGCAGATTCTCCCTTTGTTTACATCAAATCACTGAAAATATTGAATCATGTCAAATACTGATTCTCTCCCTTTCCATCCCACCCAACAATCCTGCTCAACAACCTCCCAATCTGACACCAAGCCTTTATTTCAATACTGTTCCCTCACAAATTGCATAGGCAGCTTCATGTAGTCCCAGTTTGCTTTCAAAAACGTCAGGCAAGGCTGTTTCAAGCACCTTACTAAACCCAAGAAGTATAAAAACACATTTAACACCCTGAATTCCCTGGGAAGCATTTCAACAAATATTTAGTCTGCTGGTAGATCCAGCTTAAGTAATGATCTCTTTTTCCTCTCTTTTCCATGTCCCACTTGCTTTTGTCTTGCTACTGATGGTCCAACTGTACTTGTACTGCACAGAGAGCTCTACTATGGAACTGCTGCCAGAATGTACCTCCAGCACTTCTCCAAACTGAACCTGAATCCTTGATCCAACTATCCAGCTACCTTTGAGTGAGCCCAGATCAGAACTGAGTGCTTCTAAAGGAAAAAAAACCACCAAACTGGCCAAACTACAACAGCAGTATGAGCTGCTGGGTTTTTGTTTTCCACGGTATGCAGAAAAGAAACAGTTGAGAATGCAGAAGTAACTTCTGCAATGCCCTATTTCAGTTAGGTTACCTCCTGCCTGCCTTTTGATTTTATTTCTACATGATATGTACATGGCATTTTCAGCCTCAGTAACCTGCAGTTACACTTTCTGCCCTCATTCCTGTACCTAGGTCTGGGACAGAGCGTGTCAGCCCTCAGTTATGCTGACAAAACTGTCTGTGGACTCCGAACACAGTTGTTTTGAACGAGTTATTTTAACCTGGATTGGTATGCTGGTTTACAGCACAGCTCACAAATAATAGTGTCAGCAAAGCTGAGCACAACTGCCCTGCCAGACTAAGTCAGAAATGAGAGGCTGAGTTTAAGACCAGCACTGAAGCAGGAGCCCCCATTCTGCTGAACCACAGCCCCCATGTCTTCAAATTGTCCCAGCCACCAGGAAAACAGCCTGGTGTTACAAATGGCCCAACAAGCACTAAAAAAAGGCTCAGTGACAGATGGGACAATAGCATCACCAATGGGGCATGGGGCACAACCAGCAGGTGATCTCCACTGAGTTGTTCACCCTTTTGTCCCAGTTGGACAACTGTGGCAGTTTGTAACATCTGCTGTTAATGAGGATGAGTTTTACCCCTCACCTTTAGATGACTGACAGCAGGACTTGATTTTCCTGCCACAGATAGGCTGGCTATCAAGAATTTCATGGAATTCCTACCACATACATCCTATTTCTTTAGTCTCTCTGCTGCCTGTTGTGGAGCATGTTGAAGCTTCATCTCCAGAATTCCTGAAGCATTAGCATTTTTGTGGTCACACCCTCAGCTACCATGAGAAACTTCCCTGCAGATCAATGATGCAGCTGTTCTGTGCCTCCACCCTGCTTCAAAAATGTTGCAGCTCTACATTGCAACTGCATCCTTCCATCTGACCCCCCCAAAGCCAAGCAGCAGCACACAAGACCATCTACACTGACCCACACCTTTCCATACAAAGCCCAGAGATGAAAGTTGCTAATCTTCACTTCAAAGCAATGCATTAATTCCTAATAAAGGACCCAAAACTGCAATGCCTGAGCTCAGTGTTCCCCCAGTCCAAACCACATTTTGCAGATGGCAAAGTGTGCATGAATCACAGAACCACAGAATGGTATGGGTTGGAAGAGACCTCAAAGATCATGTAGTTCCAACCCTCCTGCTGTGGTTGCAGGGACACCTTCCACTAGACCAGGTTGCTCCAAGTCCCATTCAGCCTGGCCTTGAGACACTGCTGCAAAGCATCAAACTGGTGCTGCTATAAACAACAAACTGAATCAAGGCTCAGGAAATAAAACTCAAATTTGCAATATAACAGCAAAGACAAAAAGCTGGGCAAAATGGCCCAAACATTTCTGTTCAGGGTTTACCCCACAGTGTACAAAAGCAGATTTTAGCCATGCAAAGCCTTCAAGGATATTCATATGCAGATCTTCGAGTTCCTGTTACCTACTGTGAGAAATAAGTGGAATCAGAACTAGACTGAGACACTCTAAGAATGAAACACAGCAGGGGAAGGGGACTGACCCAACTGCTGAGAAAGAGTTCAAAATACCCAAATACACTGCACTTGCTTATGCAGTTGACGGAAGACACTGAGGTTTGCACAGAACCAAACACAGGGAAGAAAGAAAGGCAAAAGGATCTGCACAGATCCTCACAGCTCAAGTGTCTTGTGGGAAAGTAGAGGCTGCAAAGCCTTTTGTAATCAGAAAATCACTACTCGAGGCTATCAGCCTTGTAGACTGACAGGGGAGAGGAAGCACATGAGCTTTCCTTGGCCATAGTACCCAGCTCATCATAGATAACAAGGTGCATTTGAACTGCAAACACAGTTCAGGTAAGACAACACACAGTGTTTGTAGAAAGGCTACAGCTAATTCAGAATACTGAGTCAAATGCTTTGCTCTTCAGTTAGACACATTCCTAAGGGAAAGGAAAAACCTTCCTTCGCCATGACAAAGAAAAGCTTGTGTCATGTCTAAACCAAAACTCAGACACACTGATTTCATTCAGAATGGCAGAAGGCCTTCTACTGCAGCTATTCACCCCTGCTCTCAACCTCATTCTGGTTTCTCTCTCTTGTTTACTATGCTTTCGTAAAAAGATGAGATAAAGTGCTGCAAATAGGCTCGATGACTTCCGCTGCAGGTTCAGGGTGGGGCTCGGTAGGACTCGGTAAAGAGACACAGAACTTGAACCACAAAGCAAGGCAGTTAGCACTGTCTTCCTCCCTTCATCTTCACCCCACTTTCAAAAAGCATTTCTCACAGCATGGAAGAAAAAGGTATTAAAAAACTGGGTCACGTGCACAGAAGGGGTTGTCATCCTGCCAGTGGGGCAGCGTCAAAGAGCTGCTGCATGCTGCAGAAATATGAAAAGGAGCTGGAGAATACACAGCTGAGAGAAGCAAGGTCTCCATCAGCATCCTTTTCTCCATTTGCAGCTCTGGAGAGTTTCTCATCCAGTATACAAACCTGATCATACTTGAGAATTCCTGATACCATACCCCAACACTGGTAAATGACCTTGGATTAAGGCTAAAATATGAGTATTAAGTTAAGGATAGGAAAAGAAGCTGCAACTGGTAAATTGTGATTATTCAAATCCTAAAATACATAAACTCAGAAAATTAAAAATTAAGATTGACCTAAAAAAGTCAATCCAAATATATTTACAAAGGTAAATGGCACTCAAAACAAATGCAGCCTGCCCTTCAGTGACACCCTTCAATGAGAATGTTACTGTGATTGAAGGATTATGAGTGTTCCTAGTCCCTAACAGAAGGAAGGCTGGAGAAAGGCCCCTTCCCACGTTGCCACTGCTGCCACAGTGCCAAGCCTGGCCCTACAGCTGCAGCTTCACCGAGTCTTCCCCCGCGCAGCGATTCCATCGACGGAGCCGCGCAGAAAGCGCAGCCAAACGAAGGCCCTCGGGGCTGGACTGGTGGCTGAGCCCCAGGCTGCTGGGCAAGCCAGAGCTGAGCTCCTGCCTCCCTGACACCCTGCCTCGGAGCCTGCCCTTCTCCTGGCTCAACATTCTGAACCTGCACAGCGTGCTGGCTCATGCAGCTGCTTTCCCCAGAAAGAGCCACGTTCAGCTCCCTGCACTGGGCTTGCCCTGGCTGCTGAGGCACACGGGGAGCTGTGGTACCCTGCCTCAGCTCAGCTCAGCTCAGCTCACCATGGAGACTCACCAGCTGAGCTGCTTCCAACGCCTGCACCAGGCACCAGAGCCCACTCCCAGCAAGGCTGTCAGTAACTTTAGCACAGCAGTATCTCTCTGATGATGCAGCTGAAGTTCAAAATTTTCATTAACTGTGTGAAAAGCCTGAAGTATAGGTTTGTCACAGTAAACATGAAATTATTGGCAGAAAGGACTAAGATTTTTCAGGGCCCAACACTGAGTTAATTTAAAATCTAACATATGTGCAATTTCTCGGAAAGTTCATCCCCTGGAAATTGTCACCCATGGTAACAGTTATCAGATCTGTGGGTGACTATGGCTACAGCTTTGTGTCAAAAAACATTTACAGCAAGTACAAATAATGTATAATCTGCTCCATCTACCATCATTAAATCTTGGCATTCGAAAGACATTACCGAAATCCTGAAATGAAAAATAAAAAAAGGCAAAGCTGCATTACAATCAGGACCACCTCCAAACTGAAGAGGAAAAGGGAGACAAGGAACTTCTACCAGAAACCCTTTATCCATGCTTTTGTGGACCAGACTCCATGCCTCTTTCTTGCATGGATAATTGGCCTTTGCAAACTCTTCTGGTAACTTTCCAGAATGCCCAGGGTGGGAAAGGTATGGGGTCACAAAACAGAGAGACCATTCCCAGATAAGAAGTAAGAATTAAGCTAAGACAACTGTGGGAACACGAAGGGAAACAACTGTATCGCATATCAGACTTCACTCCCCTGAATTATTCCTTTTCTCTTGCAATTGGCATAGTGAAATCTGTTATCGTGGCAGGGATCAAGGACCAAACACAGCCCATCAAACACCTGAGCATGGTGTTCCCTCTACAGCTTCAGAAAGGGCAAACAGCACATTTCCATCCTAACACAACAAACTTTATTACTCCAGTCATGTCTTATTAATCCCAGATGATATAAACACATGGAAAACACACAGAGACAGGTATCTAAAAATACAAACAAGGTAGATGCAGTCATTAGGCCTCTGACAATGAGACTCTCAGCTTAAATGTACAGACTTCTTCTACACACAAAGCCTGAAGGCTTTGAAATTGTCTTTCAAGAAGAAAGATCAAATTCAAATAACCAGCAAATAATTCCTGGGAGACAATTTACAGATACACAATCAAATTAAAATGAAACCAATTACAGATTTCTGTGCAACACACCAGAAACAGAGAAGATGTAGAGGACAGATGCAAGCTGTCCTTTACTTTTTTTATTTTACAATACTTGTTTAGTGTTCCAGTCTTACTCTCAGCATGACACTGAGTACATTTTAAAAGTCTAACTGCAGCTTCTGTATGGAGTAACAATATTTACAGTCCATATTTATGTTTTTAACTCCTTGCCCTAAACGAAATTACCGTTCCAGCTTAAAAGCATGAAAGTGAAGCAGTTGCCAATGTGCAGAACAGCAGATATAAGATGGCAGGGAAGTAAAAATCTGTATTTTTGCTTTGTTACTATAAATAGATTCCATAAAACTACAGGAATGTCACTACAAAGATCTGCTATGCAAAGTGGTGAGAGAATGACGGGGACACCTTACGTAGCAGGAAGAGATATTTCAGGGTGTTAAAGCAATGGGTTTAGCTGCAGCTCTAACAGAACACACCACAACCTTCAAATGTCGGCTGTGTAACCACTCTGCAACAGTTCCAAGTCAGTAAAACTCCACGAAGGCACAGCAGTTCATCTATCCTGGCCCTTATACCAAAGACAAAACGTGGCTGAGACATAAAGAATTGCCCCTGAAGTCACCAGCATGGTGGCAGAATAGCTCGTGCCATGAAAAATACTGCACCTGTAGGTAAGTGTCATGTTCCAACAGCCTGCTGCCTCTCCTTCCTCTGACAATTATAAAAGGATGCTCCTACCTCACAATTAACAGTTAAACAATTTATAAAACTGTTTCTTTGTTTTGTTTCTGACATTTAATATGTTCTACTGTAGGTACTGTACGTAACAGGAACCAAGGTTGATTATATCCTCAACTGACAGGTCTCCTTCAATTAGCACACATATACTAAATTGACAAGATTCATAATAAATAAGAATAAATAAGAAAATAGGAACATAAATATTAATTATATAGTTTTATGCAATAAAGCTAGAAGTGTATAATTTTCAAGTATTTAGAAAACTGGGTTTTTTAAACTGAAAAGTGATGAGCCTACCAGGTAAAGGCTAAAGCAGAAATTGCATTTTTAGCTACCCAAACATGAGTGTGGATGTATGGCCAAATCTTGGGGTTGAGATGCTGAAGTCTAGAGACATCTTAGAAGCTCACAGGTGGCAAGCACTTTGCTTCCTGAATTCAGTACCTCAGAGATCCTTGGGTTTTTGTGATGGTAGCTCTGCTGGATGCAGAATATCAGCTACTACAGCTGATGATCAACACTGATATGCCAAAGCATAACCTGTGTTCTGTACCCTTAAATCACCAGCTGTCCCCAGGAAATAGCAATTCCTTTAGAATTCATTCTAAGCACTGGCTCACAGACTCCCAGAAAAGCAAATACTGCATTTTAGTTTTATAACAAATATTACATTTTGTCCACTAACCTTATGGCTAGAAAAAAAATGCAGCTAGTGATATGAGAGGCTTAATGAGATGATAATAATTAGACTGCCTGCTGCATTACAATAATTTCTAATTGTGTGACATGTTGCAACTGAACCATGGCACTCCCCCCTCGTGGAGTCTGAGGATAAAATACACTCTTGTACTCTGAAATCAGCTCGAGCATCCAGCAGGCTGCACATCCCAGCAGAACCTGCATCAGTACTGGCAGCACAGACCTAGAGCATGGAAACACCTCAGCACCTGTTCAGCAGCCCCACTGGAACCTCCATGCACAAACTCCATCCTCTTTGGATCTCCACACAGCCACGTGTTCTGCATCTCAGGACACAAACATACAGAGGAGCTGGATCAGGGCACAAAAACTGCCAACACATCAGGTACACTCAAGTGAAAAAGAAGCTTCTGGAAATTCTCAGCCTGTACAGCAGCCACCCTCCTTCTAGTTTTCAGAGCAGTAGATGCCCTTTTCAAAGGATGCCTGTGTCATTTTTCAGAGACTCACAAAGCACTACTACAGAGCAACACAAGGCACATTCCCAGAAATTACCTACTTCTGCTTTGCCTGCTTAGACAGATGTGATGGTCAAAACAGCTTTCCTGCAGGATTGTGCCACATGACAACCTTGCATTCTTGCCTATATTTTGTGTGTGCAGCCAGAAGCCAAAGATCACAATCCTGATGGATAAAGCAAAGGGCATGTGAAGCTTTAAATCTTGCAAAAGAGAAAAAGAGCCACATATTTTGCATAACAGGGTATTGCTACATTTGCCAAATGTCTTTCCCCTAAAAATTTTTGCTGTTTTAGTTGAAGATACTTTCCACATAACTTTCTACTCAGATGTGCATTAGCTACTGTGTTAAACATTGTCTTGAAGAGTGAAAAATGGGGTGTTTAATATTCCCTCAAAAAACCTTACAATAGCCGTAACCTTTAAATTCGACACGAAAAAATGACAGTATCTGACTGTTCTTCTACACCACAAAAGAGTTCAAAGAGTTGAGCACAGACAGCAGATTTTGTTTAACTTGCATTTTGTGAGGACAAGAAGATGAAAATCATCTCTGCATAGCTACAAGAAAATGCAAATAGCAAAAAGGCTTGTCTATTTGCACTGTTAGAAAATGGGCCAAAACCTGAATAAATATAAAAACTCAGCTCTCCTTTTTTCAAGATACAGTCATTGTAGCTCAGATCACAGGTATGTCAGCTGCAGGTGAAGACTTGCTTCCCACCTTTTTTCTAAGGGCAATTGAGAATTTTAATCTTGAAATAATGAATCCTGCTACTAGTAAAAGATTACACAAAGTGGTAACAGAAAGCAAGAAGAATTAATGAAGCATAAAACCCAATTATTTTGAATCCTCTTTTACTGCATATAAATGCTTTATTTCTTGCAACAATATATTAATCTTTCAGTGGAGCAAAGCCCTACTGTAGGTGGCTGGTGGGTTGGGAAGGTTATTTAAGTGAGATTAAGTGTACTCGGAAAAAAATGTTGAAACATTTGCCTTTCCACTCTATCATATAAACAAAATTCCACATGGGACAAAAAGTAAGCAATTCCCAGTTCTGTTATGAACAAACACAGCAGGAGTTGCAAGACTTTCACTCTCACTTTAAGGTGACACAAACGTGCCATCTCCCACTCCTCATATTTACAGTGTCCAAAACCCTCGTGTTGATGGAAGCCTGTAATGAAATTTCTCTTTTAGGGCACCAATTTGCAGAATAAATCTTATCTGGGGCTTAGATTCAGTCAGGAGAACCAAAGGTACCAAGGGGAGTTTGCACACTACACAGCTTGTAATGTAAACCAAAACCTTTCACTTCTCCCACACTTGGCCCATGGATTTTTCCACGGCTGTTTGCCTCAAGATACACAGGAACTGATCTCTGTCACAGGCTAATCTAAACGAGCACGTAGGAAAGCACAGTAAGACCAAAACAGAAACAAAGTCGATGCTGAGGAAGTGACATCCACACTCTGGATGTGAAGGTGAATTGGAGGTGTGGTGCCAGACAAGCTGTAGTCTGGTCCCATGGGCTGAATGCATAGTAGCTCGAGGCAGAATATTTTCCACTTTACTTTCATTCCAATTTAATCCAGCTCTCAAACTTCATTTCATGGTGCAAAGCAAGGCACAGTAGGCAGGTGCAATCAGGAGCTTCGCCTCAAAAACACATTCCTGACACAAGCTGTAATGCAGATAGAACTGCAACCATCACAGTTCTCTCAAGAGCATTAAGACTCTCCAGATGGAAAATAAAGGAAAGGAAAGAAGCCAACCAGCATTTGACATGGAAAGAGCACTCCAGCTCTTTTTGTTCAGCATCAAACCATCCTCTGGATTCCAACTTTTATACTTTTGCTGAATCATCATAAAGGACTGTGTGGGGCTTGGTTCCTGGCTAACAAAGCCAAGAGGGACACACGAGTCCAGCACAGCCATGTTCAGTAGCAGATGACAGCAGAATAAGATTAAGTACCTCAGTGTTTTCACAGACAAGAGGTACTGGCCAGAGAGAAGAAAGAATACAGGGTACTTGCACATTCCCAGCAGTAGTAAAAATGTCTATCCTGGAACTCCTGAAAGTAGAAGTAAAGCTGTCATGGCTCTGAGGTGCCTTCTGAAGGAACATGGTCCCTAGCCATTCTCCCTACTTCTCAGGTTAAAAATGAGATTTTTGCTTTAAGTATCGCAATTTATCTCACATCTGATCTTATCTTCAAAAACGGCCCAGGCAAATTACATTTTAAACATTTCCCTATGTGTGGTTATTTCCAGTTGGCAGGTATGGGTAAATGATGCCATTACTTGGGAGGAACTAATTTCAAATCATGTTTAGAACAGATGTGCTAAAGTGGGTTTTCTCCATTGCAGGAAGGACCTTTTCATGTGTTGCCAATATTTTCACAATGATATTTCACTGAGTGTTTTTCTTTGGTCCAGCACAAAACTCACATGTAAGAGATATAAATGAAGCAATGAAGGGCATGAATCTGCAAAGACTAGTAATTTAGGTTATGTTTTAAATAAATTTAAGACTCAGTAATTATTCTGGATGCCTTACTTGAATTACTTGCAAGGGCCTCATTTTCAAAAGGCCTGTAAAACAGACCCCTCTCAGGAATCACAAGTTTGGCCAGGCATACTTTGAAGAAAGCCAGTACTGAACATAAGTTAATACAGAATTTGCATACATAGCCACCTAAAGCAGGAGACCACAAAGAAGTCAGGAACATTTTCTTTTGAGAAGCATTAGTAAAAAGGCACAGTCATTGGGACACTAGTCTTTCATCCAAAAGCAAGTAAGTGTATTCTGGAGAAGCTCGTACACAAGCTCTCCAGGTAAAAAAACAGACAACAGGCATGATATATCCAGACAGGACAATCTTTTCCTTTTGGTTTGGTAACATAATTTTAAGCAGGAGCCCCAGAAACCTCTTGAGAACATTACTGCCATCCAGCAAGTAACTTCAGCTGACAGAGCTGCTGACAGGTTCTCTTCATTCAGAGAGAGCTGACAGTCTAACCTTCAGCCCTCAGCAAAGTCTAAGTCACACCACTGTGTCATATTACAGTGTGCACCCCAGAAATAGAAGAAATGAGAAAATACTCATTACTACACCACCTTCAAGTAAAGCTTCTAAAACAGGGAAGCAGGAAAGCTTTTGAAATAAGAAAATACCTACCTGATCCACTGCCTTTTACTACAGCTGTTGCATGAAACTGAGAGGACCTCAAAACTAAAACATTTGCTGTGTGGTCTTGCTTCAAATTGTTACCTATAAGTCATCTAGTTCAGAGGTACCAAAGCATGACAAAACTATTTGTCAGATACCTTTTTTGCATTTCAGGAGGAAGGAGGGGAACAAAACAGAAAAATACCTTCTCCAGCGCTAATCTGACAGTGAAAGCTTGGCTTTAGGATAGATCCTCTCTGTTTACCCAGAAAAGTAAACGTTCTCTGCCTGCACAGATTTTGCCTTCCCTTAAAGAAGGGCAATGGCTGATGCCCATAGGGCTCTTTCTAGCTGTTTTCTATCTACAAACATAAAAGAAGGTCCTTTGTTGGTTAACATCTTGTACACACTGCCTGGGTTTGGTCAGTTTATGCAATATGTACACACAAAGCTACAAGTGCCTCAGAGGTCTGGGGAGATGACACACTGTAAGAACAGAAACAGCAGAGGCAGGAAGCCTGTTAAAAGAGTGATTACCAGCATGGGCCAAGTATATAAGGCACTTCTAAGATAGTATGTTCTCCAGGAGACTGTGCATTGTGATGAAATGCAAGCCCAGTTTTGCAGTACAGTTCACTTGCAGCCACTACTCTCTTCCTCAGTACCGGAGGTGGCACCAACACTTCAGAAGAACCAGGCTGGGTGGGACAGGGTGGGGCTCTTACCCATGATGTTTTCCATGCAGAAGCAGAGAACTTGATCTTTCAAATCATATGGGAAACCATTCTCCCAGCAAAAAACATGCACAAAACCACCAGGGCAAAGAAGTGAAGTGGTACTTACGCGGCATGATCCCTTGGCTCACCAGCTCCTCCCGCGTGCGTCGCTGCTGGAGCTTCAACTGCAGCACTGCACGACAGCAGAGAGAGGGGAGAGAAGGAAACCCATCAGTGCAAGGAACAACTGAAGAGACATTCTCAAAAGCATCTCGTTTTCTTCTCTGGATGCCAAGGCACTGGTGAGCAGCAGCAGGAGCAGACCCCCCTCCCACCCCGCTGCCCTGCCCTGCTGCAATTGCAGAAGTGGCCCCCAGCAGTCAGGTTTCCGTAGGCTGCTGCAGCCAGGGGGAGAGGAAGTTGCGCAGGGTCTTGGCAGGGTGATAAAAATCCACAAAGCCAGGCCTGTTTCTCAGTTCTTTCTAGAGCACCAACTGCTTTCCAAACCATTAATATTAAAAAACAAACAAAGAGAAACACCAGCTGACAGTCCTCCAATAAACACAGAGTGACACCCCAGCTGCTAATGACTCCTGAAAACTCTAATTACTATGTGCAGATTAAACGATATGTCAAAATTGTTGGTCGTTACTCTAAATTACAAGGCTGATTTCCTTCCTCAGCTCAGAAATTCACCTTCAGAAACATCTAGTGAAAGTGAAATACCATGGATACATCTAGAAGTGTCCTTCCACTGCAAAAGGAATCCCCTTACCACTAGAATTTTTCCTGTTTATTTTAGCATAACAGTACATAATCATGACCTGTGTGAAATGCAATTAGCTCGGTTTTTTTTTCTAGTGCAAATCCCTGGAATAGTCATACTTTCAACATTTAGATTATAAAGGCAGTTTCCCTTTAAACTATACAATCAAAGCAACATTCTAGATGGTTCTTACAGCCAAAGACACCTTCATTTCAAAACTGAAGAAAAAATTCACATGAACGTGTAGTCACACACATGTCTCAAAATAGGACAACCTGAGTATCACTGATTCCCATTTGCAATCAAGCCCAAACTCTAAGTATACTCAACATAAAATACTATAAAATGAATGGCAAGGCATCTCATCTCCCCTGTTTTAATTTGAAATTCTCTGTCAAGCTTACACCTTTTCTATAGTCCACATAATGAAAGTCCACACAAATGTAGTGGAACCACTACAGAGCAAAACTGCTCCACAGTCTAACTGTGCAGCCCCATTATAACCCTTATGCTTCCTTTCTTAAGTATTTTGTTTGTACAGTGCAATAATTTCATACATTATATCCGTATTTGTACTGTACACGCCCTAAAGTAGAGATCAAAAAATTTAAGAATATGCCACTTTGTCTACTTACAGACATCATCACATTCTACCTGTTTCTTTCAACCTCCTACCTGCAGCTTGCATTTGACTAAGAAACATCTTCCAATAAGGGTTCTGCTCTCCATATGTAAAAAAAAAAGATCCATCTCTTCCTTCCTATGGTTGTTTCCATAGCACCTAATCACCTTCATTTAAATCACATTTAATTTTCTTCTTGGATCTGTCTGGCTTCCACTTCCACTGACTCCTGATGTACCTTTCTTTTAAACTGCTTATGACAGTGAGAGGAGTACCTCCTACCTGTGGAAGTACCTCTGCACACAATGTGCAAACAACTTACCTCTCTTCTGTTTCTTAAGACAAACTATGATTTCCTAATATATGCATCCTGGTCAGGAAACTACTTTCTTTTAGTACATGGAAGTGAGAGAGGGGAGGAGGATGTACAGAGCACCATGGTAATTCTGTGTGGGATCAGCCAAGAGCCAGAAGGAGGAGGAGGAACACGGAGGGGAAGGAACAGGGCCTTCGTTTGGCTGTGAAACTGGAAACAGAAGTGGTAGTTCCAGACTCTTCCTCCCACCCAGCATGAGATCGCACTCCTACTTCTGTGTGAGCATGAGGGCTAGCACAGCTCACAGCCAGCCTGCTCACAGAGCTTCTCATTTGCTGGATTCCTTCTGAGGTTATCAAAACCCACATCTACAGGAGCACTTGATCTAACACCTTGCTGAGATGGTGTCAAATCTCTCACTCCCCCCATCACCTCTCACGTCCCTCTGTCTGGTGGCTGGACTCACTGACACAGCAGAGACCAAAGCCTAGTCAAAACAGGCACCAGTTTTTGTGTTAGTGAGTTGAAGGGGGTGACCACATAGCCAGAAGTTGCAGTGGAACAACCAGGACCCCAGGTATTTGCCAGCACTGAAGGTGGGAATCAGACTTCATCCTTCCAACAGCATTAAGTGATTTCTGCCACATTAGGAGCTGCCCATTAAAACTCTCACTGATGGCTTTACTTCCCCAACTGAGCCATTTAGGCACTCATATCCATAACTTAAATTAGCACATCTTACTAAATGTATAGAAGCAGGGCACAGACCTACAGCACCAGGTCCATCTCCCCAGCTTTAAGTGCAGATAATCTTATTATTACTCATGTCTTGCGATTTACACGTCTAGTAATGTACATTAACCCTTTCTGCCACTTACTTGCTATGACCATCTGCCTTCCCTCACATTTCTAATCACACCTATTATTCACCCTTCAACTCCCAGCCAGGGATTTTTAGTAAAAAACTCCCCACACAGGTGTGGCTGGCAGTTTTTGCTCCTGGGCACATACCTGTATTGTCACCTGTATTAACGTGCATTTTGATGAACTGTCTCAGTTTGCCTAAATCATCTAAACATTTTTTTTAATGTCATTATTTATTCCTCCTCTAGTATTTGTTCTGTCCACATTGTTACAATCTCTTGCATGTTTCCAGACTGCACCAGGCTGATCTCAACCAGAAATGCTTTTCTGCTTTCTATGATTACAACCAGTTCTTAATCCAATTAAGCAGTACTCCATTAAATTCAAATATACTTCTTAAAACAAAAATACACCATACTACTAAGTTCAAGATGTCATAGAAGTCTGTTGCACTCAGATAAAACCCCTAGCAACCAAATTTCACTTATCCAAATGACAAAATCACATTTGAGCAGACCTGTTTTCACAAATTGAAAAGCTGATCAGCATGATTATACTGCTATTCTTATATCACCTAAATTCTTGATCAAATTTTCCATAGGGTTTTTTTTTTCCTGGAACTGACACCCTTTACTCACTCACCGTTTGTCAGCAGTGATGCAAAATGTTACTGCTCTTTCGCTCTTCTGAAGTCTCCCTGCTGTTCTCAGATTTATTAAAAATGTATCTCAGTCAGGCTGCTAGAGACTTCATCAAATGACTTAAAACTCCCCTCCTGACTGCAGCCTCCCTTATGAATTTTCTAAATATATCTTATTTCTTTATTAGTTACCATCTACTACCCGTTTTCTCTACCCATTATATGCACCTTTTATTTTTAAACCCTGTGTCCCTTCACAGCAAGAAACTAGCAAGTGTCAAGAGAACTAAAGTGGAGAAGAGAAGAAAAGTCATTTTCAGGACCCTTTTTATAAGCACTAAGTAATTTCTGGGATTTATGAATGTATATGCTTACATATTAAGCACAAGTTATAATCAGCCATAAAGTACTTTTTTTCCCCAATACAGCTTATTTTTGTGGCAGGAAAGAGGGCAAAAAGGATTATTTCAGTTCACTCCCAAATACATTTTGGCTTAACTAAGTACTTGGAGTCCCCAATGCCATTTCATATATTTAGGAGATCACCTGTTTACATGTGCAAGTGTGTGAATCCTATATATAGATTAACAGATGTCCCAAGCACCAATCCAAGGCTGTTGTACATGGAGCTCAGCCAAAGGTCTAGAACGACCAGAGAAATTCAAAGCTACTCTAAGACAGACTGAAGTGTTTCCTTTATCCTGTACTTAACCTGTAAATTAATTTTCAAATTAAGAATAAATCATGTCATATAAAGTGTAACTGCTGGCTAGAAAATAAGTTCCAAACTGGTGTCTTTCTACTAAATGCAATATTCTGTGGGATTTGTATGCTTGTCAGATTTTCCCACTCAAAACTGGGCATAATTTATTTATTTCACAAGTATGAAACGTTCCCAATTAAATGCTGAACAATGTTTTTGTATCACTAACGGACCATTCCAAGAATTAGTAAAACATTCCAGAGAATCTGGGAGCTAGGATAGAGGACCACTGCCAGCAGTTTAAGTGGAGTAGAGAAGAACTGTGGTGGTGGGAGATGTATTAAATGACAAATAATATTGTGATTCAGCTACTATCAACAGAGTTATCCTGTTAGTAAAATACAGCATGTCATGATTATTTTCTATTTGTTTCAGCAGAAAACTCTTTCAACAGGGAGCACACAGGCTGGTGGCAGCTCAGCTTTAACAGTATATAATTAATATACAGAGCCTGCACCCATAGGGGCACTTTCAGGACAGCTACAACTCTGGTGGTAGTTCAGGGGTGCATTAGTAGTAAGCAGGAGCAAGAACAAGTATCTCTGATGAGCTAAGTTGTTTTTTGCAGCTCATCACCTAAATCTGCAGCAGCGTGCCTGCCCTTAGACACACATATCTGAAAGCCCTTCTATTTCTAAACCACACTGCATTTAGTAGTGTGGCAAGAACTACTGCAGAAACTAGACTGCAGATTCTGCATCTCAGCATTTCAACAGAGAAAACTAAAATTAAGATCTCTTTTCAAAGACTCTCTCACGTACCAGGACGGCTTTGTGACAATAAATTTAAGAAATATTTTGCATTTCCTGTTTTTTGAAAACTAGCAAGAAGAAGCACACGGCTGTGAACTGCAGCTTGCGGTGAGACCTTGTGCATGTTAAAGTGAATACAGACTTACTGCCAAGGGGAGTCTGTGCTCACATTCCTACAAAACCTTTCCTGCTAAAGAATCCCAAGTGATACTTAAGGTCACCCAACCAAGGTAATGATTAAGCACAGCCATATGGTGGATTACAACTGGGACAGCATGAGCAGCAGTGCAGATCAGGAAGGAAGGAAGGCTGCTAGAGCTAAATGAAACCCTATAGAGGGACTGAGGGAGGCAGAACTCCCTGGAATTCAGGCTGGGATACCCATGCAAAATGGGAGAGTGCAAGACATAAACTGTGTATTAACAAGAAAGGCTGTATGCTCACAGACGTGATTTATCAATTTTATAAATTCAGTGAAAGCAGTCTGCCTGAATTCATCCTTGCAACCCAATCAATAAACCATGTGATTAGGAAGAGAAACTACTGAAAAACAAGTGAAATTAGCTTATCTTCATTATCTAAGCTGAGGAAAGTGCAAGCCTAAGTAAAAGCAGTAAAAAGCAATTTAATGCTCATTTACTTGTACATTGTTCAGCACCTCTGCAGAGCCCATCTTGAAAGCACTGAGCAGCTACAGCATCCTCAAAACTCACAAGGAAGCACTAACAGCACGAGCTGGGATGGGAACTTTCCAGTGAGTTCAACACCTCCACCTGTCTGTAGTGACAAAGGAATTTCGGGAGAATTCTCACTGGCCTAGCACTGAGCAGGTCTGACCAGGTTTACATCGTGAGGGTCAGAGACCACAGACTAAGGAGATGGTGCTAGGCCACCACTGGCAGCCCACACACACTTTCCATTTTTCCATCCCATGCGTGTAACACTGCATGCAACGGCCTGTATGTAACCAACTTAGTTATAACATGCAACAATAAAAGACAACTTTGATGGCACAAGGTATTTGCTGAACAAAAGTGGCACAGCTGTTTGTGCAGAACTGGAGCCTCTACCTCAAATATCACAGTGCCATGTAACCACTGCTTTGAAGGATGAAGTCACCTTTCCACTTACTACTCAGCCAGCAGCCTTTCTAATTACATTAAGAAGAGAAGTTTTTCCTACCTTCTGATTAAATAGTCACATTTGACCAGAAGCAAATGCCAAATTCAGCTTTTGAATATGCAGCACACCAGCTGTTGTTTTCTGTGGAAGCTATATCCTACCGAATTCAGTCCCTTGGAGATGTGGTAAGAAAACCTTTCCCTTACACCAAAAAATGGTGTCTGAGCATTTTTTAGCTGTGCCAGTTTACAGAACAAATGTTGACTTGCATTAGATTTTTCATGCTTCAAAAGGAAGTCAGATTAGATTCACCAGCAAGGGCAGCATCTGTAAAACTCAGCTGCAACACCTTTCTGTACAGAAGCAGCAAAGGGTTGTTAGTGTACCAAATTATTTGTAGTGTCCACAAGAAGCTGTAAGAAAAAATCAGCTGTGATAGTTGGTGATCAATGAATCAATGATACAATGGTCAGTGATACAATGGTCAAAATTAATTTTCAGTAACTTAAAATTGCTGAGGTAGATTACTGCTTCTGTTTTAGAGCTGCACTTTTCTGGTGCTGTTTACAACACACCCCACACCACACAGAATGTGCTAGAATGGGGGTTACCAACAAAGAAATGCTAACTTTTTGGGCCTTTTTTAAAGGCAATTTTCTGAGCCTAACAGCATTTTAATCCACTAACTGCTGATGGGGAATACATGCTGGCTTTGCATTTAAGCAGACTGTGCAGTTAACAGAGAAGCATTTAAGTGAAGCAGACTGTAAATGACACCCAAACTGTGGGGATTATATGACAGTTTGCTACCCTGGGAAGGGGATGCCAAAAATTCGTGTCCCTCTGTGGGGTGAAGGAGAAGCAGCAGATACACTGTTGATCCTCACAATTTGCAAGCATCCACTGTTGTTGGAAGCAGCAGCCATAAGGTTCTGTTCATCTCAAAACATTTTAAAGAACAGCTTGAAGCAAGCCTGCGCAAAGGGAGAGTTAAGCAGAAGTTTATTTCTTTGCTATTTGAGACTATCTCACATTCCACTACCTCTTTTCTCTACTGAAGCAACAACAGCTGCTATTAAAATGCAGGCAGCTTCCTCCACTCTTCCTTAGCAACCATACTATGGAGAAAATGGAGTTTGGGAGGGTAAAGAAGAGAAAGAAAATTTGGTTTGGTCTCTTCAACTGTTACAACAACCTTTCACACTAGAGGCAAAAGCCACTTATTTATATTCATGCTGTGGTCTTCCTCTGTGAGAAGTAGGATTGGGACCACCCTCCCTACACCCCAAGAGGAGGTCTGTGAAGCATATCCTGGGCAGGAAACAAAACTGGGATCAGGAGCAGTTCTGTACTGCAGGTTCTGAGAGTGATGAAAATGGATTTCTTCTCAGTGCTGCAGAAACCAGCAGGTCCTGCTGCAACATGCTGAGATGGAAAGGTGTCTCGGACCAGTTTGGGGCACACTGCATCACAGGCAGTTCTTGTATAGAGGACTTGAAACTTTTTTCATGACCATCCCTTATTTCTTATCCTCTTAGGAAGCTTATGAAAGCATTAAACATTTGTAAACATTGATGAGGAGTATGATTCTGCCTGATGTAGACCTAAATCGTCTATCAAGTGATTTTTTAAAAACAGAACAGTTCCTTCACCTCCTAAGCAACAACTTTCAAAATATTTCACAGTAGATGTGCTAGCAATAATCCAAATATCACACCAGAGTTGGTTTTTTCCATCCAGCACTTCTAAAAGCCTTCAGGGTCTCAAATGCCCAGCAGCTTTAAAAAGCAGCTGAAAAGTACAGAAAAAAAAAGTGACCGGTCAATTAAGAACACAAAAAGACAAGGAAAAGAGAAAATTAACTGACTCTCACTCTCAGAACAAGAAGGGCTTGTTTCTTGATAAAATCACACACTTCAAAGCTTCTACAGCTCAAAATATTCTTAGGTCATATAAAATCATTGGCATGACATGCAGCTTACACATGCCTGTTGATTGTCTGTATGAGCAAGTTCTAGAAGAATGGTTTTGGCTAGAAACAAACAAACAAACAACAAAAAAAACAGGTTTAGGGCAATAGTCCTTTATTGTTGGGAGGATGTCACTGGAAGAAAAATATGAAATAGGAAAAATTTAAAAAGATGTTTTCAAAGGATGATGGAATACAGTATTATCTTTTAATGAGTCAATGTTATGAGGCATTAAGTAGTTCTCTCAGTGGAGAGAGACAAATACAGATTCTTTGATACAGTTAATTTAGCAGAATCAAAAATCCCAACTACAGAGGAAAGTGGTCCCCAAAGAATATGAAATCAGAAGCACACAATCAAAAGTAAAAGGATCTATTTCCATTCTCATGTTAACACAAGGTAGCTGGCTCACACAGAGCACAGAACAACAAGCTACCTCAGCAGGTCATTTTTGAGGCTTAATATCAAATTTGATATATGTAGAAATAACGTTAATGTTAATTAAAAACTGTATTTAGAAGATAAAACCAGCATTTGCAGCAACTTTAACTTTGTTAGGATGCAGCACTATAAAAAACAAAATCAGTAGTACATCCAACTACAAGACATAATATGATCTAAGGCCCAGACAGGAGAGGACAGTTACTCCTGTTAGTGGTTCTCCAAGGCTCGAGTCAGCACTGGCTTTGGTGGTAAAATGTGCAGATCCCAGAGCAAGAACCACCTCATAGCCTCAGAAATTTACTTCTTTGCTTCTGAGACTCAGTCTCAATACTGCACACAACTGAATGTGCTTATTTCACAGGAGCTACTCATGGATATGACTCCAAATAAATGCAAGCTCGATTATTACCATGAAAGTTATGCTGAATTTTGCAGGGTTCTTTTCATGTTTATTTATAATTAAGCAGTTTATTTATAATATAACAGTTTCTGTGCATTTTACAGCATTTACCTCTACCTTCTTCCTACATGACTGAATTCCTGCCATTTCCATTAAACATGTAAGATTTAGGGAGAATTAATGCCATTTTATTCACTGCTACTTTTTAATGCAATGCCAGTTTTGTCTTCTTTGATACTAAAATTTTAAAATCAGATACATTTGTTACTATTAGTACATAAGTGTTTCTGTTGAACACACAGAAGCCTACTCTTAACCATAAAATCTCAGTACACCTATAATCCATCTCAGCACTTGCTGAAACTGTTAAAATACAGCTTTAAGAAATTAACCTGAAATACATGTTAACACAGTATATTTAGTAAGATATGCAAATGTAAAAATGCACAACAAGCTTGTCAACAGGAAAAGTTGGTTTGCTTTCTGTGCAGGGTACTGATTCTTATAAAATCATTTTGTCTCAGTAGTGCTGGTTAGGTGAAAATAAGCATGTGAGTAACTAGGCACATATCCATATCTATGGAATGTGGCTACCATGCATGATCCAACAAGATGACCTGTAACAAAATACCTAGGTGGAAAGGTCTACCTAAAATTGACCCCGGTATCATAATACAGTGAATATTAACTGTAATCAGTACTTGTTGATGCCATCTATATATCCATTGTTACTATTTATAGCTGGAAGAGAAGTCTTGAGGAGGGAAAAACAGAGAGAATTTCCCAACTCCCTGTGTAAGCTTGAGTCACGGTCTATAGTGATTTGTATCTTTCCATGAAACAATGAACAAGGAGGAACTAACATTGCCCTTAACCAGATTGCAAAGAAGACCCTAGAAAGAAATTCTCCCAGATAATTTAATATGACATGGCACATGGGGACGAATGAAGAAAAAAGAAGGAATGGGTAGATATATCCTGACAATTAGATCTACAGCTGTCTACCAAGGTGACAGCACAAAAGGCAAGCTACACAAGAGAAACACAAGTTCAAACCCTTTTCTTTTTTTTTTCTTGGAAAGATAGAGGTATCTCTGCCTATAAGAAAAAAAGAGCTCCAATCATTTAATTTTCCATAAAGATGATACATGGGAGTTGTTAATATTTTTTTTCTGAAAAAACTACACAGAAGAAAAACCCCAAATGTTACGAGGTACATCAGAATCTGAACAATTTTTCATTGCATTTAAAACTCTGAGTTCAAAGGATGTGTTTTTGTGGGTTTCTTACAAGCAGAAAGAAAATCAAGCACTGAGACAGTGCCCAGACACATCCATAAAACTCATGATTGATTAGGTATGTTTGTTACACTAAAGTTGATGAGGAAATCTTTCCATGCCCCTTGCAGCAAAAGAGACATGGTCAAATATTTTCCTTCATAATTCGGCTCCCATACTTCACTTTCTGCTACAGCAGAGTGTTCCAATGTACTAACAGCCTCATAGATCAAGGTCACAAACTTCCTCAAACATTTCTGAGACTGGTTTTGGCCCAGTGATTCAGCCTTCCTTCTGCCACAGGGCACCCTCTACAGATAGAGGTTAAAATTTCCCTTCACAGGAATCATCTAATGGTCAAGACACCACAGAATTTCTGTGGCAGCAGCTGAGACACCTCGACATATGAGCTGTGTTTTGGGGTTTTCCACTAAAACATGGAATAATTCTGTATTTCCAAGACCATTTCGGATTTTTAACCACCTAAAGATCTTTGGTTTACTGAAACCAAATGCAAATGAGAGCAAATGTGTTTTCCCACAAGTAGTACAAAAAATTACTTAGAAGTATGCAAATTTAAATACAAAACCAGCAGTTCTTTAGAAGAAATAATTAACTAGTTATATAGGGAACTCAGAAAGCTGGGCCATATGATTTTAAATTAACTAGCATGAGCATCTCCCAGCTTCAGCTGGTTCATTGTGCTGACAGTTATTTCGTGGGACATGAAACAAAAGTGGTTTTGTCCAAGGTGCACATTACATGCAAAACAAAGACTCAGAGCATTCCCTATCTAATTAGCATTCCTTTCACCAGCTTCTATCCAAGCCCCAGCATTCTCTCTTAGCAAGAATTTCAGGTGGATACTACAAGGAATAACCACATTTCTTTAATTCATGGTAGTTAAAAACATCTTTGCTGTTTTCTCAAAGACTGCAAAGAACACACACCAGTCATGGCATCTGAGGTTCAAATGAAGATCCTGGCCTCTGTACTGCAACACTGACACCTTCTTTCTGGTTTAAGTACAAATTCTTTTAGAATTCTGTTGCTACTTGTAAAAAAGTTGCAAGATTCAGCCCTGGCCATCAGATTACTCTACATTAGAAGTCAGTTCCTCCACAGGAGATCAGTATGAAAGCTGATCCCCAGAATTTGCATTACACATAAAAAGCACATCAAACATCAGAATCTTTTCACTGATGATACAACATCTATCTACAGTTTTTTACCTCCTTTCTCAATGGATATTTACTTTCTTTCAAAAAAACTTTGGACTACACATCTCCGGGACTGACTATCGTGGGTTTTGCTATGAGGGAAGATCATAGTACTGAACAATTTGAATTATGAGGCTTAATGTGCTACCATATCTATAAATATTTAAATAATATAATTCTGTGTAACAGATCAACCAGCAAACCAAAAAAACCCAGCAGTCCAGAATGCCCTGCATGGCCACTGACTTCAGACTGGCTGACAAATTCGGCAGATGTTTAAAATGTTCCTGCTGGCTCAGTCCTCTGCTGAAGGGCACACAGGGGACTGCCACCAGCAGCAGATTACACAGACTTCCAGATTCTCTCCAACTGGTTATGGAGGTGGGCTTTCACTCATATCCTGAACAAAAGCAAGTGAAGGGCAGACACGCTTCCCTTCTGTCGCTCCCTCCAGCAACGAGGCAGGGAGGTGGCTGTGGGGGACAGCACTTGCAGCTGTAGTTAAGATTCACTGTCACACGTCAGTCCTGAAGATACAAACCTCGTTCTACACTGCCTGCAGTCAGTGTGACAGATATTATTAGCAGCAGTGAAAGAGTCTCTCAGAGAGACACAAAGGCACGGTTAGTTTAGCATCGACTTCTAAAATGTTGTCTTCCACTTCTGAAAAGGGACAATTTGACATCACAGTGTGGGAATGGGGCTGCAAGCAGCCTTAGAAGGACCTTCACAACTAAGTGTAACACAGAAAGAGGCTTAAGGAGATAGAAGTGATGAAAAAGAACATCCATCAAAATAGGAAACAAACCACACAACTATTTGCAGGGACAGGTTACATGTTGCTTGCAATACTGATCAAATTATTCAACAAGAGTTTCTGGCTTGTATTCTGGTTTCCAGCACTGCTGCGAGATTTGCAGAGGTGAGTAACCAATGAACACACCTTCTGCCACATTTTATTCCTACAAAAAACACAGCTACAGTCTCCATGCACTTACTGCTAGAGAAACATGGAGCAGCAGGAAGCTACAGAAGCTCCACACAGAGAAAGTCAAAATTGGCTCTCTTCCTTCTGTCACCCAGACAGGATCACTCAGCTCTGCCCCCAGCAACCCAGCTGGGCAGCAAGATGTTTGTGCCTGACAAGTGTTTCAGTGAGGAAGGTTACCAAAAAGATGTTAAATGGGTCACTGCTAGGGCAGAGTTGTTATAGGAAATACGCTCAGAATGGTGACAGGCCATGGAGCTGCCTTTGGGGACACAGAATGAGGTCTTTATAAGCATGACTGCAACAGATGATTCCTGTCCCTATGATGGAGAAAAGTCCATCATAGGCACTTCCTGTGAAAACTCTCAAAAAGCTATCTTTTTACAAAAGGTTTTCCCAAAGCTGTTTATTTCTGAAAGCCTGTTTTAAAATTTTAAAATAAGATTGTCAAGAAAGCCTGGATGTCACCAATTTTCACTGTCAATTTTGCAAAGAATTTATGTCCCAAAGCAATATATTCTCTTCCTTATCACCAACTTCTTTCACATTTCTTGTCAGTTGCATCAAGCCAATATAACTTTAGATGACAAAACTGCAGGCTGGGAAGTTCAAACCTTTGTTCACTTGAGAGAATGTTGATTATATTATTTGCACAATAAACTCTGACAGAAGATCACCTGCACAGTTCTTCTACCCATCTCATCTCTCCTGAATACACTGATGAGCAAAAAACATTTCGTAGTTCTTAGGAATCACCATATTGCAACAGATTTCAGCTACTGCAGGTCTGCTCTTAGTTTGGAGAGATACCAGATTAGTAAATATTACATAATGCCAGGGGAAAACTTCGTATCTACTTTTACTAGCCCAAGTAAAAGAAAGAAACTATGAATTCTGCTCCATGTTAATGCCCTTGAGCAGATTCTGTATCCTGCAGAACCCCCTGCAAGAAAAAGCAGCACAATTTGCCCCACAGGCTCAGTACGCATTTTAATTTGATAAACCTAAGCCACATCAGAGTCATATTCCATTTTCTACCATAGGTTGCAGAGATTCTTGCCAAAAAATGTGCTGCTTCTACATTTTGGTGAAATTTATTGATGTGGCAGGTGACAAAATCAGTAATTCAATGCTCAGAAAAGACTGGAGATACGGGAGTTGGGGCACGAAATGAAAGATCTAAGCGGGCACTTATTTTTGGTATAGATGTTCACTAAGTTGTTGATCAATGACTTGCAGGTGTGACAGCACGATGAAAAATTGGAGGTGACTACTGACAGATCTTGTGGATGATAAAACTACCGAGATAAGATTTACACAGGCGGCCTGAGGTGGATCGAAAAACAGAAGGAAAACCCTCTCCTGTCACTGACCCTCATCTTTGGGCAAGGACTCCAGAAGTTGTTTCTGCAAAGAAAGCAATTTGAGTTTAAATATCATAGTTCCATTTTCAAAAAAGCATCTGCTTTTCAACAGCTCCTGGGAAGGCTAAGCATCAGTCATTTGCTGTTTAAGAGTATAATTAGAGATGTTTTCTTGAAAAAAGAAACAACAGATAATTATGAAAAAATCAATAACCTGAAAGCCACACAAGTGTTTTCAAGCTTTATTAATATGGTTCCCAGTTGCTGGGATTATCAATACCTCAGCACCACCGCCACTGAATGTGAAGCTCAGTTCAACTGTGAAGAAAATTCAGTTGACAGGGCAGGAAAGTACTTACTGGAAATTTTACTTGGTATCATTACTAGTTCAAAGCATTGTCTGCATAAATGCTACTGACAGCTGTACTCATCACACCACACCCAGCTTCTATTCTTTTTTATTTTCTACATGTGTTGAGTCCTTACATCTCCTTGCTCTTGCAGGTCCAAGTCTGCAACTATTTCCTTTTAGTATTACTTTGCACTACAGAAAGCACTGTAATAGCCATTTTTGACAAATTAAGTAGATCACAGTGTGGTAAACAAGTTTGCTTCTGTCCCTCTCCTCCTCCTCTTCCCATTCCCAGCGTGAAAATAGCTAGGGCTAAAGCAACAGCTGGGGATCATTACACTGACAGGAATAGTTCAGTAAACTGCAAGAGGGGAAAACATGTCATATCCAAAAACACCAAAAACACATTAGAGCATCAGGACTGAAAAAACATGTGAATTCAGCTCCAGGGATAATGCTGTGACTCTTCTTCCACTGATAACAACCGACTCACAAAAACCCTGGTCATTCAGCGTTAACCCTTTCCCCAAGCTTCCCACTCATATCACAGAGTTAACAAAACCCCCTGAAACACCTCTAGTCCTCACAGTCAAATGAGGCACACTGACTATTAAGCAAAACTAAATTTAAATTGACCGTCAACTTCAAGCCACTTCACATAAATGTATCATTATCTTACCTTCACTGCACCTCTCAAGCATAGTCACAGGCTGTGGTTGCAGCAAGAGGCTACAGGGAGTCTGGTGTGCCTCTGGATCTGCCATAAGAAATGCCAGAGCAGATCAGCTCCCCGTACATTCAACACATTTTCTGGATTTTAATATGTCAGAGCACTATTTGCATAAATAATTCCAAACAGTGGGATGCATTAGGCCATAATTCAGAAAGGCATCTGTGTGTTTTGTGACTGGTTTCTGACACTGCTTATCCATGCATTTGCATCGCTCACACATCTCCCCACAGCAGCTTCAGGTCCACTCTGAAGCAGGAAGACCCAGATCACCCTTTACAGAAAAATGTCACCCTGCATTCCTGTGAGATGCCTTGAGCACAGGGGCTGCCCTCTTGCTGGGGATCTCCTTGGGACTGAGAGCTTCCAAGTGTACTCGTGGAGGTTTCCTGACCCCTCCTGGATAAGGTTTCCTGGACCTTCAGGTGCTGCAGGTGTAATGGCAATAATGCCTGGATTGCTCCTGAAGAAAGTTAAATGCTAACAAGCACTTGCACGACTCCTGATCTCTTCAAAGTACTGAACAGATATTAATAGTTTAATCAAAGGCTAAGCTAACTCAAATTACCTCCCATTTGCTGTGGACCAAGAATGTGCACACAGTTCGTGCAGATCAGATGGCATGCAGGAACTTGTTCCTGTGTCTGGGCCCTGAGATACAAATCTTGGAAAAAGACAGGTGAGTTTCACTGTCAGGCCCCAAATCACACTGAATGTTTTTGAAGGGAGGACTTGCCAAAAAAAAAAAGGGGTTGTTATAAGAGCAACAAATTAAAGACGTAGCATAGAAGTGAAAAAGTTGGAATTTAGCTTTGGAAGTACTTAATTCTAAGCTAAACTCACATGAATGCTGACTGGATTTTGAGCAGCTTTCTGCAATTCCCTCTTCATATCTCTCATGAGAGGCTACCATCTTGTTGTGTTAACTGACCTAGAAACTGCAAACTGGGCTCTAGTATTTGAAAACTAAATCATTCCAAGGCATTCTTGAATAGAAAACATGTTTATGGATTCCTGAATTCTAGGAATTTTGCAAATAACTGCCCTAACACACACTTTGAAAAATATGAGCTTAAGTTCTTTGACTTCTGCATGTCCAATCCATTTCTGTGTAGAAAGAATCACTAATTGCCAAACTTCAATGTCAAGTCCTAATTCAAAAAAAGGAAATAAATCAGATTTAGAAGACATCTGTTTTCCAGAAATCAGGAAGCAAGCTGTAGTCTATTCCAGATAGCTGTTTCTCATGAGAATCATTAAGAGAATAGATGTGAGCATTGTCAGCCTTAATATAGACAGCCCTTATTTACCCAGTTTTATTAAAAGTGAGGATGAGAAATGCATGAATTGTCTGTCTTGGTGACAATAAAACTAAGCTGTCCCATTTTTAGGGAGACCAAAAACTAAGGCACAACAGTCATTAGTTTCAGCTCAATGCTAATTCTGCATTTCCATAAGGGTTTACACGTGGGTGCATCTGTTCCTCTGCTGCCCATAAGATTTGGCTCTGCAAAACACCGAGCATACTACAGCACAAACACAACAGGCATCCTGAGACTGCAGGAGACTTGAATGGAGCAACAGCAAAGCTAAAGGGTTATTATTTTCTTCATCTGACAGGAAAGAAGCTGGCAGCATCTATTTCTCTTCCCTAACCTTCATTTGGTAGCTGGTGGAAAGCAGCTTTCCTCATCACATAGGACATTAGAGTATCATGAATTAGGCACGGGGCAGGCTGATGGTGTTGCTGGACTTTGAAGAGTCAACACAGCTTTTCCAATAACCAGAATTATACAAGATTTCAATGGCCTTAACTCACTTCAACTTGAGACAGCAACAAACCCTTTTTATGCTGATTAAAGTAACACAGAATTGCTTTTTCCTCATTGAACATGTTATCCCACTGTACAGCTTGTGATATTTAGTGACTGGATGAAAGAAGCATCCTGGCAAAGTGCTTACCTTCTGTGAAAACCAATGCTTGCAAATACAGGACAGATGCAAGTTCTGGCTTTTTTAAATTTTGGGTTGTTTTTTTCCTCTGAAGATTGATGTGCTGCAGCTCTATGCCTCCAAAGCAGATAAAGAAATCTGGGAACACTGCCTATACTAATGGATTTATAACTCCTGAACTTGAATTTGAGGACTGTGACTTCAGTTTTCTTTTCCTTTTCCATATTTTTTCAACAAAGAATATTCCAATGAAAACATGCAACAAAAATAGTAATATTTTTAAAAGTTAACAACAAGCTAGCTCTTGATAGATGTTAAATAGGCTTGGTAGGGGGAGTTACAATTGGGGGCAGAAACCTAACAGTTTTGTTTGGCAGCTTCAGCAGGCCTAGACCAGGTACCAGAGAAAAATCCTCTAAATGCAACTGCTAAAATCCTCTTCCACACACTGGCCATCTTTATGCAACAAACAGGTCTCCTTCTAGCTGGATTCTTCTCCTCAAGACCTACCCCCCCTTTATCTTACTTTGCTGTCCAAAATGTGAGAAAGTTATTTTCCCCTCCTTTCAGATGACATTACTTGCTCTTAAAATCAATCATCACCTTATTCTGAGGCCACTGTACTTCAGATCATTGTTCTCTTCTGCAAGTTCCTACTAAAATTTCACTTGTAGCTAGACATATCCAATATTTCTGATAAAACATAAACCTTGCTGCTTGCCATTGGCTTTTTGTGATGTTCTGCCATTCTTCCCTGCAATCTTTTCCCAGTTCCTGTTTGTTGATATTTATTATGCTGCACACTATGAATGGATCACTGCCTGTTTTCATCTTCTCAATCTTTCTCAATCCCTCCAGATCCTCTTCTTTCCTTCTAGATATCACTCCCTGAAATCTGACCTCTCTCTGTCCACATAATCTTTCAGAATTGTTAAATCTTCATTAAAAAATCACATATATTTGCAGAATACCATCAGCTAAAACAAAATCACATTTAGATATATACACATCACTCCTTGCACACTCTCAAAACGAGAACCTACAGAAACTTAAAACATGATACTCTTATCTTCTTCAAGGCAGAGTTTCCACTCCAGAACAAGCTTTTATACCTTTAATGAAACAGCCTTAAAACATTGCTCACAAGAGGGCTACAGACACAGGGGAGAGGAAGAAATTTTAAGTGTGAAACCAAAACATCCAAATGCAAGTGAAATTGTCTCAAGGTCCCAGCACTGCGAGTCACTACATACAGAGCTCCAGGCTTGTCGAGTGACATGCTTGAGTGCCCTCAGGGACAACAGGTCACAGGAGTCAGTGGGAAACCCAAAATCTGGACTATTGCCCAGAAAACAAAATCCAGGCAGATTCAATATGCAAGAGGGGAAAAAAAACCCACAACAACACAAAAGAAGAAAACAAAATAAACCCCCCACAAATGAATTACACAGTGCCTACAACAACGAAAGCAGAGCCTGCTAACCTTCTCGTAAGCTGTGGTATGAATCCTGATATGTGCTTGAACAGCTCTTCCCTTGCTTTGACACAGTCTCTGCAAGCGGCACAATCCCGACATAGGCAGGCTGGAGTGTCTTGGCTTTATCCAACATATTAAGGAAATCCCTGGACCTGAAGGCAGATTCTGTAACACAGGAGGCGTCCCAGGCAAGTGGAAGAGGTGCTTAATCCTCACAAGAGACACAACTGCAATGCCTCTCTACCAGGTTTCGGTCACGGCACCAAGCGGTAGAGCAGAAAAAAAAATCAGTTTACTGCTAGATTCCAAGGCTGTGCTTGCATCAGAACAGAGAGGTTCTGTAGGCACAGACAAACCCTGACAGCCAACATCTAAAGATTAAAGCCAGCAAGGCTCTTGGCAAAGTTTTCTCTCCTACGATCTCAAAGCTCAGACAGAAACTTCACTGTTTCAGCAAGCGGTATAAGCATTCGGGCACCAGTGTGCAGAGCACTGCGTATCAACAGATGCGTGGACTTCTTTGTGGGGCCACTTGCAGTAACAGCCAACCTCATTCACCCAAAATAGTGAACAGTTGGTTTCTCTACTCACACTGCAGACACCTGCCAGACAGGCAATATCATGTGATTGAGCAGTACCCTCTCTCCCCCTGCATCTCCCGACTGTAAGCACGCTGTGCGCACAGCCAGGAGAACACCCCTGCTCTGAGTGCAGAAGCCACGTGCTTTCTCTCCCTTCTTGCTTAAACCCTTAGAAACAAGAGTTTTAGCTGTGTATAAAGCTAAACTGATAATCCAAGAAACAGAGGCTTCATATGCATTTGCTCTGAGAGCACACACAGGCAACAGCAGGCTACTTCTGTGCAAGCACATATTCTCACCCCTTCTTCCCTTAAATCCTTTCTCCCAACTTAGTAGAAACACCTACCTGAAAATAATCTGCAGCCCCCAATCAATAACCCTCTACTGCAAGCACCAGAACTTCAGAATCTGTGCTTGCATAGAGGCAGTCACCTCATCTCGAGCTTATTTCACGTGCATCATGAACAGACACCATATGGCTGACAAATTTTGGTTATACGTACTGCCCAGCATGGTACTGGAATTGGAAGTGGCCAGGGAAAGAAAGACATGTTCCATCTGAGCAACAATCAGGAGGTACTCTCACCACTACAGCAATGATTACACATACCTAAAATAAGTATTCTTATATCTTTCCTGAAAGAAAAAAAGATTTATAGTAATCAGTGTCATCCTACACACCTGAAGCAAAGATGGACATGGACATTACAAAAATAGAAAGATGAATAATCTAAACACAATAGGAAGTTTCCAACTCCCATCCCAATCAAGACAAAAATTTCTCATTTCCAAAGAGTTTGAGAGGCATTCAAGCCATTTTATAAAGCAAGGCTGGAATTACAATCACAGGGAAAAAATGTCTCTAATAATGAAACTAATATCTAAGAAAAGTAGTGTTCAACCAAATGGTAGATAGCATTTCTGAGTACTTTCAACAGTCCTTCTTACTTTGAAATGTTCAACCTTCACCCAGGAAAGAATCCAAACTCCAATGTCCACGTGAGTAAAAAAATACCTTTGGTGATAATATAAAGCTCTGTAATTGCACTACTCAGGAATTACCACCATATACTGAACAGAGATTTTCATCATAAATTTAGAATTTGTAAAAGTCAGGTGAAGGTTCAGTCTCACAGTGAACTTTAGCCACTAAGGTCAGATTACTGCATAAATAGATGAGTCTGGTTTTGTGTCAGCATTAGCAGTCACTGCACTGTGGAGAGCTGCCTTGGGAAACACATCCAGCACAACACAAGAGTGCTAAAGACAGGATGAAGGAGAAGATAAAGAAACACATTGTCCAGATCTCCCCTTTCAGCAGCAACACAAAACTGCACTTTGAGTCAGGCCTGATGCTCCAAGCAGAGAGGTCCCATAATTACTGTGATAACTAAAGAACAACTACCCAATGCCAGACCCAGTTTTACTTTTCCTGGCAGGCAATATACCATCTGGATGGTAAAAAAGGCAAGATTCAGCTACAGAGGTCAGAGCCTGCTGTTATTTTGCCAACCAGGGCCTCTGAGTTAGCAGGTCACTACAGCACATGAAACCTGGGAAATGTGAGCCAGCTTCTGTACCCAGGTATTGCCAAAGCAGCCCTAAGACGTTGTCCAGGATCTGATGAAGAAAACTTTAAGAGCTGATAAAGATTTGATCCTTTCAATGTATTATTTCAGAGCTGCAGGTATGTACAGACATACCTTTATTTTTTCCTATGCAGAAAACAGCTTGGATAGAAAAAAATCTGGCTGGCTTAATGGTAGGTAAGTAAATCTTTTATTTCCTGAGGAAGGTATTCTAAAATTTTGTCTTGAAGCATCAAATTCGTCCCACAGCATTATTTAGTGTTCTAAAAGAGGGAGTAATTATCCAAATTACCTGGGCCACAGCACTCTGAAAAGGACCTGGATAATGTCCTCCACACTGTAAGAAGACAAACTCCAAAGGGTCTAGATTGGAAGATACCTTCGACACATGAGCAAGCACTTGTGGGTACCTCCTTGCAAAACATGGACTCTAATAGGTGAGTGAAGGCCAAGAACAACCTGTCTTGTATGAAACACTGACACCATTTTTACTTGTTTATAAGCACCAAAAAAGTTTTTTTAAAGTTTAGTTTGTTTTACTGGATCCTGATACACTGGTAAGAGATCTGAAAGTCTCATCAACAATCACATGGACAAAAATATCAATGCACTGTAAGAACAAGTAACTTTGACAGTTACTCTGGAAAACAGCAGGGGAGATTGGAAAATCCATTTCACAGCAGAGGTAGGATCCCAACAACAGTTTCAGTTGCTTAATCACTCCAGAAAAGTAGGATCAACCCCACCAATGCACGCCCAACATCCAGTGTCTTGCACAACTTTTACCTGGAATTGGCAGAAGTGCTGTTGGCAAAACAATCTCACCTTTACCAAGGGGACCTAAGTATTTGTCACAGCTTTCTCAACTGAAAAACATCAGGACCAATTTTCATAATCTACCCATGAGGCATCAATTGAGTCTTACATCCTTTGACTTTCAAGTGTGAAATGAGATGCAGACTGTGGGGATGTATTCTTTCTCAAGATGCTGCATCAGGTGCACAAACAGCTTGCACAGATACTGCTGCTCCTTCTGAAGCCTGGTGGGCATGGAATGCAACACTTGTATTTGAGGAACCACTACCTACTCACTACTTTGAGTGGTGAGTAGGTAGTGGTACCTCAAATACACACAAATTTTAATGAATTCATTCCTTGTATCTTTCTATCTTCAAAAGCCAAGGGAAGGGAGAGAGGGACCACACCAATCTTGACATAGGGTAGACCCTGGGTGAGCTCAGCTGTAACACAAGACTGCATCAATAGTTTCTTTCCCCCTAGAAATACTGCATTTTTAAATTCAAATTAATAAGCAGAGGGAAAATGTGCTTACAACCTTCACCACCACCTTAATATGTGCGATTTTTCCTACTTTCACCTCCAGTCCTCTCAATGTAGGTTCTCCTCTTTCCCTCAGTAATAACGTTCTCACAGGACACAATGCCTGCAATGATCTGCATGCACATAATCTAATGATGAAATATAAACAATGTACTGCTAAAAACTTGCAAACAGCTGCAAAATATGCTCACTCAGGCAACATGAGAGAGATCTCAGCCAAGGTCTAAGTCAGATGAATCCTAAGAAAGAAGTAAGAGCCCACTACATTTGAAGATCTGTCTGAGATTTCTAGCAAGCAGGCAAAAGCTGGGAAAATAATAGAATGCTGCACTAAATCACCGTAAAGCTTTGATGTCTTACAACTCAAATTCATTTTATACTTCAAAATAAATACAGACTTCACACTGACACTTGTGTTGCTTACTTCTCAGCTAGGGATCACATCTATGTAATGTGAGTTTGCTGTGGATATTCCCAGGATCCACCAACAGTGCCTCCCACCGACAATGACCTTTAGGAAGAGGAAGAAAAGTGAGGCTGGGAGCACTGCACATTTTTGCATCTCCAGTTCTCAGGAAGAGCCTGAAGTTTACCTACTCTTATCTCTTCAACCAGCTGGTGACAGCTAGTGCTGCCAGTCAGCATTAGGAAAACTCCTAGACATGACAGGTAGCCAAAGGTAAACCACCATGCAGATGTAAAAATAGGTCACAGCAGCAGGAACCATGCCTGGGAACCTGGACTTTTGTTATAGCTTTTGAGCAGCTCTTCAGTCCTCCAGCCCACTCTGGGATATACCACCACCCCTGCTTTTGGCAAGTTGGCTGTCATTGAGCTGTAATTACTGTGAGTTGAAAGCATAAAAATAGCTGCTGCACAGGGTGGAAAACCTATCAGATGATGTCAAGGCGAGTTTTGAGCCCTCCCTTCCCCCACCTCCCCCCCCTCCACTTCCTTTCCTATGTCACTTTCTCATTACCTCACTGTCTCTAATTCTGAAAGTGCTTCTCTCTGCATCTTTCAGCTGTCAAAGTGAACTTTACACAGCAGCTAGAGCCAAATCAACCCCCAGCCCATATATAAACTCTGCCACCCACTCCATTCCTTGGGATTCAGCCAAGATGTCAGTTTGCCTTTCCCTGAAAACACGCAGCACATGAAATCCTCGATCCCTATCTGCAAAACACTGGACCCAGAAGAATCAGTTCAGCCCAAGGAATGCAACTCTGATCTGCATTTGATTAACTCCATAGATAAGCAGTTTCCAACCAGCAAGGCAAGTCAACATGGTAAGTGAGGTGTGGAAAGGCAGCAGCGGCAATCCCATCCCCCTCTGCTAACACTGAGTAACTCGGCCCTGCCTCTCTCCCAGGCTCTGCAGACCTGAGCAGCAAAGTGTGGCACAACAAAGCCAAAACTTTTGACTTTCCCACCTCTCCCCTCCCCAGAGCTGGAACTCAGATGTCAGTGTTGCAAAGAGACTCTGGAAATATTGCTGCAAGAGGGAAAGGAGAGAGAGGAAGGGAAGCAGAGATTTTGGTTCACTTATGGACCGTGCCTCTCCTCCTTCCTCCCTCCAGGACCCGCTGCACTGAGCAAGCTGGGTGTGATAAAGAGAAGGAAATGGCCCAGAAGTCTGTAATACTCTAGATCATGCCCAAACAAAAGCATTGTGCAGCACATGCTCCTGATACTACTACATGTGAGTGTTACATCTGCTCAGAGGGTGTCGCCTATGCAGCCAAAGAAAATGGTGCAACTTTTAAAGAAAAACTGGTTAATTTAGTTGGATTTTCTTCAGAAAACCACTGACAGCAGTTCTAGCAATTCTGTGCTCTAAAAAGCTGCACATACCCTCCTTGACTACAAAAAGGTACTGCCCAAGTAGAGATTTCTAGCCCAGAGAAGAAGAAATGGTGGATTTCCCTGACCAAAGCAGTGGAAGGACTCTGTCCATGACAGAAAACTTCACAGTAGAGGGTGAAAGAAAAGCAGAGGGATTAAGAGAAAGAAGTTTTATAACTAGTTCCCAAACAACTGCAGCCTACTGTGCACATAAGCCTGACAAAAACAAGCAAGTAAATTAAAAACACATATCCATGCACATATTATTTGTTATTTTTACCATTTTGGTTGATAAATTCTGGTTAGATGCAAACACTGTTGCATACCTCTTTATAGTTCAAAGTTACTAGCCCTTCTTCAAGTTACCACCCTGTTGTGAGCCCCCAGAACTGATTGTATGAATGCTCTCACTCTGTTCCAGTGCAAAGTTAGAAAGATTAGCTCAAATTTCCTTGGCTAAGCCAACGAGCTTCACAGTGAGAGCTCATGCATCAAGTACCACATCTCAAATGTGGGGTGTGTATCGCCAGTGGAGGGCCTTAACTGAGAGCTACTCCAGCTGGAATTACAACAAAATTCCATATATCCCTTTAGTTCAGCTATTACCCATATAGCTATAAAATAATTACTTAGATCAAAGAAAGTAAGAGTTCCTTGCTCTTACTTAAGAGCAGTAGTTTACTTGTTATGAAAGTCAGAGGTTTCAAGCTAGAGACAGTCACTCAAGGTTCAAGTTAAAATTATTCTTATCAGCCTTCCTGCCTACAGTTAATCTGCTAATGCACCCAGATGCTCCCCAAATAATTTTAACTATTCCAGGGGTAGGCAGATGTGCTCAGACACGTGCAGATGTGCAGTTCCCCACCTCCACCACTGCACACAGGCAGGAACACTCAGAATCACAGAGAATACTGAGTTGGAAGGGACTCACAGGGAGCATCGAGTCCAACTCTTAAGTGAAGGGCACTGACATGTGAGTATACATTGTGAGCAGTGGAGAACACTGAGCACAAGACTTTTCAAAACATTTCAAAACATTTCCTCTTACAGATATTCCAGGCTTGAATTTAAACCACTATGAGCAAGTGAAAACAGCAAAGTCCAAAACATTTGGTTTTGCTCTCAAGAGCAGAAAAACAGAGGAAGTTCTGGCTGCCAGACCAAGGGGGTTGGTGAGCGGGATAGAGTGGAAAAGGAAACAGCAAATCGTTTTTAGGAGGGAGTAACTGGGAAAGGACAGGAGGAAAATACCCTTCCCCTCAGGTTAGGGCATGTCTAAGAGTTTGAGAAGTTATGTCACTAATTCCTGTGGTTGTTGAGCAAAAGCTATCCTGCACTTCCCTCTCCCACATCCTTTAAACATCTGGCAATGAAAGGTTTCTTCTCTATCAAACCTTCCTACTTACTGCACAAGAGAGTTACCTGCAAACACTTGGAAAATGCAGTCTATTTTTAAAGTACCTAAACAAGAGAGGAAACAGCCATGTTCATGCACTGCTTGTGAAAGGATTAGCAAACCCTTCATTAACTTCTCAGCTCACACTACCAGAATTGCTACTAGGTAAACCTTCACTACAGGATTGTGACTTTTGCCCTTCCTTTTACTTCCTTCTCTAAACACATTTGTTACATGGGCAGTAACAACATTGTTGAGGCAGGCTTAATGTGACCATTATTCTTCATCAATCTGATGCAGAATTTCAATCCTGGATTTTTATTGAAGGATATCCCCTTATGGTTGCAGAGGATTTCTTCACAACTTGGAAAAGCTATGCACTAATGGAGATATAATTCTAAAAAGACCATAAACCCTCCCATTCATTTAATAAGTTAGTAGCCAACCCTAATAATCTTAGATGTGGGGTTTTTTCAACTCTTAACTTTTTCCCTAAAAGTGGTTCAAGTACTTTGTCACAATCAGGTAGTAGTGGAAGCTTGGTTGAGGTAAAGTAGGAGACCAAGTTTTATGATACCTCTAAAACAATTCAGTGGTCAGCTACCACTAGAAGTAGTGGCCTCCTTTTTCATCATCATGGATGCTCATCTCATCCCACAGTAAAAAACTGCTATTGTCAAGGTTATTTGAGACAAGAAGTAAATTTCTCTTTAGAATGTTAAATTCAGTTCTTGCCTTGCCAAAAATCTATAAATCACCTCCAACATCAAATGCTCAAATACCTCCTTTAGTGCTGAAATTCAGGTATTCCCTGGATATATCGATGCCGATCTCAAGCTCTCATGGTGGCTTCAACAACTGAATTTCTGTTTCCAGTACAAAAATGTACAGTGTGTTTGAGTTTTAATTTAGAAGTACAGCATAAAATGAGCCTGAGACAATGTCAAGGCCCACAACCATGATATGGTTAAACTCATGATACAGTTAAACTCATGATACGAACATATTGATCCAGGAAAGAACTTCCAGGGCCTTGTATGGATTCATTCCCCCTCCACACTTGCAGACCTTTCAGACCTTAAGTGCAACATAAAGCATGAATCTCTAAAAGGAGAGAATTTTAGACTAGATCTGGGATAGTTTTTACCTGGATGCTGCTAAATTACTCAGCTTTTGATTAGCAGGAAAAATATTCTTGTCATGCTCTGGTGGAAGAAGTCCTTTAATGCTTTCCTGGGACTCACTTGCCTATCACTTTAGGAGGATGAAGTTTTCACAGTACTAGCATTCCTTCTCCATAGACTACAGTTTTAAAGTGAATCCTACTCTGCATCAACCAAACCACAGGCTGACTTTCCTTTATCTAAAGACGGGGGAACGGGGGTGGGGGTGGGGACTGGTGTGTGCAAAGATACAGGCCTCCTTTGCAAGGAGCATGATTACTTTTAAAACAAGTTTTATCTCATGTTCAAGATTTCTGGTAATCTCAGCTATGAAAGCAAAGAAAAAAGGCAAGTAACTGTAAGGGTATATCCTCTTCCCAGCAAAACCTGCCAAATCTTACAAGTTTTTATCACCAACTGGACTAAAAGCATTAGAAAGCATTTAGCCTAAGTGCTTATAAGTGTAAAAGTAAGTGTGCTTGGAACATGATGTTCTGATTCAGACATCAGCTTTCTGTTCTGCTTGCCTCCTCCTATATCTATAATCCCACCTGAAACAACACGAAGAGAAGTCTCTTTGGTCACTATTTTCCATTAGCTGCCTCACACTTCTTTAACATCTTCCTTTCTCACTTTGGTATAAATTACCAGAACTTATCAGTCAGAACCTCACATTTATAGATTCTAATCAATTCAAATCTATTAAAAAACCCTTTAGTTGGATAAACTATGTTAAAAAAAGTAGAGAGATTTATATATAACACAAGAGTCTGTGTGTCAGAACTGGAATTAGAAATCCTTATATCTTTCCTTCCTTGGCTACTAAATCTATTTTATGAATCCAGACACAAGAGAGGGAGCATTAAGGTGGGACTGCATAAAAGCAAACAGGTGGAGGATCTAACTGAATAGACAAGCATGCAAAGGAAAAAGATATGGTTTTTATATGGCTGCCAGTTGTTATGATCTGACAGGACTTGGCTGCTCACTGCCAGTACATCTAACAGGCGGCTTAACAGAAGTCACGTATGAACGAACTCTTCAGAACAAAACCAATTTTAACACCACAGACACTGCCATATGTTTACTTTTAGCAACTGTGCTATAGTAAGGCCAGAATGGACTATGAACTCTCAATTCTCTCCTATCAGAAAATATTATTCCCTGGGCACAAAAGCAAATCTGTCTTCAGGTTTCAGCTACAATGTGGAGGGACAGACCTGGTGTAAGAGAGGAGAGCAGTGGATATTGTGTTACTGACTTAGTGAAGCTTTGAGCTGCGTCCTGCCAGACCCTCAGAGAGAAGCTGATGTAGTCTGAGTCAGATGAGGAGACTCTGAGGAGGACTGAAACTGGCTGCCTGCCTGGGCCCAGAGGGTGCATCAGCACATGCTGGGGACTAAGTGGCTGCAAAAGCAGTTTGGCAGAAAAGGGCCTGGGGATCCCACAGGACACCAAGTTGAACGTGAGACAGCGATGTGCCCTTAGACAAAGAAGGCTAAGGAAGGTACCCCTGGCTGCCCTAGGAGGAATGTTCCCAGCAGATCAGCACAGGTGATCCTTCTCTGCTCAGCCCTGATGAGGCCATACCTGAAGTGCCAGCCCAAGCTCTGAGGTCCCCAGCACAGGGGAGACATGGTCATACTGGAGATCTCATCCATCTAAAAACCTGAAGGAATGGTACAAAGAACACAGAGCCAGACTCCTCTCAAAGAGTGCCCAGTGACAGGACCAGAGTGAATGGGCACAAACTGAAACACAGGAGGTTCCCTGTGACCATCAGGAAAGAATTTTTTTACTGGGAGTGCAACTGAGAACTGGCACAGATTTCCTAGAAAGGCTGTGAAGTCTCCATCTCTGGAGATATTCAAAAGCCATCTGAACACAGTCCTAGGCAACTGGCTCTGGGTGAACCTGCTTGAGAAGGGGGGTTGGGGAAGATGACATTCCAACTTCAACCATTCTGTGAGAGATGGGTAACCCACCCTTCTTCCAGGGACTTGCTTGTCCATTCACAGGTAAGCAGCAACCTCAGAGTAAAAACAAAGCAAATTCTAACATGTCAAACCTCATACTGGGGAAATGTACATGTTTTTAATATTCTCCTAAAAATCACTCACTTCTAATTTAATATATTTCTTAATAATTTGAATCTATTGTGCACAGTGTATTATTCTTTGCTGCCCAATCTTTTCTGTCTCCTGGACTTACCACCCAGCCACTGCCATCATTTATAGGTTCCATGACCTACAGTTAAGTAGTTTTCTCACCCTACTTAGGACTTCAGAGTTGAAACTGTTTATCTACTTCCTCACCTTCACTGTTCAATACAGAGTTTAAGTGATATTACCCAAACCAGATGAAATAATCTAGCATTATGCTCTCATCATTCCTTCTTTTTGAGGGCTCTAGGTTTTGTAAGAAAGTTCAGTGAGTTAATTAGGCTCACTGACCCATCAGAAAAGTGAGGGGGTTTTAATGGCTTTGTTTTCAAAAGTGAATTAGACTTCTGACAAGAAAGTCCAATTGTCCAAGCTAGCTGGGGCTAAGCTGCTGCTGCAAAACAGGAGTGAAGGAAAGTACAACCCCTTCTCCTCCCCTTCCACTGGTCATGACAAATCACTGGGTCAGTTTAAACTGTTTTGTGTTATTTCACCCTTGAGAGCAGCTTCTTCCTTTTAGTTTCAATTCAGTTTCTTCATTTTAGTTTACCATAAAGAGATTGGGACTCAAGAGACAGAGCTGCCACATTTCTGTTTGGAATATCTTGAAGATAAACATACAGGCATGTGCTGTGTATAGACAGCCAGAGCATGTGAAATAAAATCAACACTCTGTGGCACATCAGGATTACTCTTTGTACTACAAGCACACTAGATACTTAATTAGCACAAACACAACAATTTCATGATATGTCTGGTTTATTATGGTTATGCTGCAGAAATGTTTGGGATTTCTGAATGTCTTCTTCCCTCTCAGTTAATGGAATGTAGTTCTGGGCAGCCAGACACCTGGAAATTCTACAGAAGTGTTAGAAGAACCCCCATGGTCCAGGATGGGGGAGGAGGCAGAAGGAAAAAAGTGGACAGTCTGGGAAAATAAGACATATACAAAAAGCAGTATCTGCTATTAAATCAACCCCCTGGAAATAAGGCTCCCACCACAATTTAGGCCCCTGGCTCTCTACAACCAACTTATGTTATAGGAACAAAATTATGCCCAGCCAGTCTCCTCATACAAGTCAGGAAGAACTACTCAAGTACTTGACAACGCCAGAATTGTGATCTTAGGACATTTTTCTCCACTCAGTCCTCCCACACTTTTCCGTTTTCTGCCCCNGATATTGTGTTACTGACTTAGTGAAGCTTTGAGCTGCGTCCTGCCAGACCCTCAGAGAGAAGCTGATGTAGTCTGAGTCAGATGAGGAGACTCTGAGGAGGACTGAAACTGGCTGCCTGCCTGGGCCCAGAGGGTGCATCAGCACATGCTGGGGACTAAGTGGCTGCAAAAGCAGTTTGGCAGAAAAGGGCCTGGGGATCCCACAGGACACCAAGTTGAACGTGAGACAGCGATGTGCCCTTAGACAAAGAAGGCTAAGGAAGGTACCCCTGGCTGCCCTAGGAGGAATGTTCCCAGCAGATCAGCACAGGTGATCCTTCTCTGCTCAGCCCTGATGAGGC
The DNA here is from genome assembly GCA_013398075.1 of Notiomystis cincta. Taxonomy (NCBI): domain Eukaryota; kingdom Metazoa; phylum Chordata; class Aves; order Passeriformes; family Notiomystidae; genus Notiomystis; species Notiomystis cincta. Next base: position 725,969 of record VZRX01021426.1, read on the forward strand.
CATACCTGAAGTGCCAGCCCAAGCTCTGAGGTCCCCAGCACAGGGGAGACATGGTCATACTGGAGATCTCATCCATCTAAAAACCTGAAGGAATGGTACAAAGAACACAGAGCCAGACTCCTCTCAAAGAGTGCCCAGTGACAGGACCAGAGTGAATGGGCACAAACTGAAACACAGGAGGTTCCCTGTGACCATCAGGAAAGAATTTTTTTACTGGGAGTGCAACTGAGAACTGGCACAGATTTCCTAGAAAGGCTGTGAAGTCTCCATCTCTGGAGATATTCAAAAGCCATCTGAACACAGTCCTAGGCAACTGGCTCTGGGTGAACCTGCTTGAGAAGGGGGGTTGGGGAAGATGACATTCCAACTTCAACCATTCTGTGAGAGATGGGTAACCCACCCTTCTTCCAGGGACTTGCTTGTCCATTCACAGGTAAGCAGCAACCTCAGAGTAAAAACAAAGCAAATTCTAACATGTCAAACCTCATACTGGGGAAATGTACATGTTTTTAATATTCTCCTAAAAATCACTCACTTCTAATTTAATATATTTCTTAATAATTTGAATCTATTGTGCACAGTGTATTATTCTTTGCTGCCCAATCTTTTCTGTCTCCTGGACTTACCACCCAGCCACTGCCATCATTTATAGGTTCCATGACCTACAGTTAAGTAGTTTTCTCACCCTACTTAGGACTTCAGAGTTGAAACTGTTTATCTACTTCCTCACCTTCACTGTTCAATACAGAGTTTAAGTGATATTACCCAAACCAGATGAAATAATCTAGCATTATGCTCTCATCATTCCTTCTTTTTGAGGGCTCTAGGTTTTGTAAGAAAGTTCAGTGAGTTAATTAGGCTCACTGACCCATCAGAAAAGTGAGGGGGTTTTAATGGCTTTGTTTTCAAAAGTGAATTAGACTTCTGACAAGAAAGTCCAATTGTCCAAGCTAGCTGGGGCTAAGCTGCTGCTGCAAAACAGGAGTGAAGGAAAGTACAACCCCTTCTCCTCCCCTTCCACTGGTCATGACAAATCACTGGGTCAGTTTAAACTGTTTTGTGTTATTTCACCCTTGAGAGCAGCTTCTTCCTTTTAGTTTCAATTCAGTTTCTTCATTTTAGTTTACCATAAAGAGATTGGGACTCAAGAGACAGAGCTGCCACATTTCTGTTTGGAATATCTTGAAGATAAACATACAGGCATGTGCTGTGTATAGACAGCCAGAGCATGTGAAATAAAATCAACACTCTGTGGCACATCAGGATTACTCTTTGTACTACAAGCACACTAGATACTTAATTAGCACAAACACAACAATTTCATGATATGTCTGGTTTATTATGGTTATGCTGCAGAAATGTTTGGGATTTCTGAATGTCTTCTTCCCTCTCAGTTAATGGAATGTAGTTCTGGGCAGCCAGACACCTGGAAATTCTACAGAAGTGTTAGAAGAACCCCCATGGTCCAGGATGGGGGAGGAGGCAGAAGGAAAAAAGTGGACAGTCTGGGAAAATAAGACATATACAAAAAGCAGTATCTGCTATTAAATCAACCCCCTGGAAATAAGGCTCCCACCACAATTTAGGCCCCTGGCTCTCTACAACCAACTTATGTTATAGGAACAAAATTATGCCCAGCCAGTCTCCTCATACAAGTCAGGAAGAACTACTCAAGTACTTGACAACGCCAGAATTGTGATCTTAGGACATTTTTCTCCACTCAGTCCTCCCACACTTTTCCGTTTTCTGCCCCCATCTCTTCTATCTTCTTCCCCTAAATCAGTTACTCACCATTTTTCACTAAAGAAATTATCTTCCCCCCTGCTAACTCTCCAAATTAGTTGCTACTCAAAATTCTAAATCAAGCTCTGCAATCTCCTGTCCCAATTAAATCAAAGGAAAGAGTAGTTCACATAAATAACATTTTCAAGATCCAGTTTTAGCTTCTAGATTTTGCAGCAAAGTTTCCAGTCCTGCTTCAGGGCCAGAAGGTTAAACATTTCTCAATGACGCAGGCTCCCTTAGCTAGAGAGAGATGAGGAAGGGGTCCAAAAAAACCTCATTCTTCCCAGGCACTAAATCAACAACCACAGCAAACAGTGAGTGCCTCTCTCCAAGGAAAACTGGGAGGAGCGGAGCAGTCTCTTATTATAAGCAGCCACTTTGTCTGCCACCATAATGCAAAAGTCCAGGACAAAGAGGAGAAGAAAAATAAGCATAAGAAGAACAAATTTTTTTAAATCCCAGAATGGAGATCATATATTGTACTATATAGAAATCATACTAAATTAAAAAGCAAACAAACAAAACAAACTTAAAATTCAGCACTGAAGTCTGTTTAAAATTGCTGTTCTTTTCTGGTCCATTTAAAGTTGCCAGTAACTTTCTAGCTTAAACTTAAGAGATGCTTTGACTTTTAAATGGGCTCAAATTTTCTTGCCTGAAAGATCATTTTTCATACACTACAGATTCCAGAATCTCATTAATCTCTCAGTTTTCAAGATAAGGTTAGAATAGAGGTTTTTCCCAAAAGGAGTCTACTAATCTGGATCTTGTTCTTACTTAGAGGTAACGTGAAATCAGCAAAGCTATACTGAGAAGTGTTTTTTGTTTATTTCAGTTTTTAGTGAAAGAACATTGAAGGCTGTAAGCTTTGGAAGTGTTTTTCAGTAAGTCAAGCTCAAGGTACTTTCTGAATCAAATGTTTTGGGAGTTGAAATTTTTAATCAGTGGTACCTCAATGTCACGTAGTAACTTTAATAAATCAAAACCACTCAATTTATTTTTAAAAGGCATATATTTGAGTTGACATCAGTGAGTACAAAGTCCAAATCTCAAATATTGAAAAACATAGGCAAGGAATAACAGCTTCAACCAGAGTATCTCCAGCAGAATTAAGTTTTTTTTTTTTAAAAAATTCATCAAGGTCACTTATCATTACAAGGCTGATCAAGCCTGCTTGTGCTTCATTGGAAGCTGCAACTTCTTTATTTGGGATATGCTCATTTTTGAGGAAAAACAATCAGGGCAAAGAAAATGGAAGACTACAAAGAACCACAAATATATTTTTCAACCTACTTTTCACATGGGATAATTAAATAGGTTCGTATCCTGTTGGGAGTCCAATGCTGTGCAAGATGCCTGGGAAGCACCATTAACATTACATAGAGGATCTGATTTAAAATAAGCATCACTACAGAAAAATACAAAAAAAAACCACTGAGCAGGTCACATTAGCAGATACTATTTTAGCACTTGCCTATTTTAAGAATATTTTAAGTAAATGAAGCTTCTTCTACAGAAAATATTTTGCCTGCATTGAGGTTTACTTCAGTTTAACTACGAGGAGTTATTTGCACTGAAAGCCACTGATACATGTGCACACTTAATATTGAAAACTAGAAGATTTTTAAACAAAGAGAGAAATTCTAGGATAGCTTTTCAGTATGAGTGAGAAATCTAACACTTTTTAAAGTGGTGCTCAATAAATGTATGTAGGGGAGTATATGACCTGATTACTTGCAGCAGCAGGGGAGGGGGCTCTGCAACCCTGAAGAGTAATTCCAGCTCGGTTGCTTTATGACTTCTTACCTGCTCAAACTACTGCTAAATTATACAGCATTCTTAAACCACAGTAAGGTTAATCACAAAAGGGAGCTGTGCCAATGTAATTAAACTCGTTTTCTAAATTGATTTTGACAGTAAAATTCTCTTGACAAAGAAATTGAGGGGAAAGGGGGCAATATTTCTTCCACTAAGATAAAGGTTCTAGTTTCACCTCCATAAAGCAAGGGCTCGTGTTTCCTCAGCCACAAATGAAAAACCAGACCACCTCAAGACAACCAGATGAGGTTTCTCCAATTGAAAAGACTATTTGGAACAAGTTCCAATCTCTCCTTGGAAGAACCCTAAGGTCAGAACAGCAGAGGGTGCTGTAAGTCTGAACTGAGGTGCAGCAGCTCAGCAGCAAGGAGAATCCAGATGCATCATGGAGCTGTAGGTTACTTCAGATTTGGGGGTGGATTTTTTGTCGGTTTTGTTTGGTTTTGGAGGGGTTTTTTGTGTTGCAGGAGTCACTCGAGACAGGTAAAAGCAGACAGCAAACTTGTTAATACATAAATTTATTTACAGTAGCTTCCACATAACATCAAACAATAACATCAGAGACATTTCCAAAACCTCAACAGTTATCTATAACCCTACCACTGATCTATACAGCTCTGGGCACACATTAGAACATTAGAGATTGATTCACATTGATGCTTAGACTTTAAAAATTGTACTTTAATGTCTGCAATCAAAATGTACACTGGACATGGATCCCATTATTATTTTTTAAAAAATCTTGATTATAAACACTAAATGCAAATTCCTGCTATCACACAGGCATGGCAACTCGAGCACTTTGTTAAACATTAGTCATCTCTTAAATCTGGCAAACACTGGGTAGCAAGGAGTCACCAGGTAACTGGGAGGCAGAGCGGATGTGTCTGCAGTGCATCCCTTTAGGCAAAGAATGTGTGGTGTAATCATCACACCAGTTCAGAGAGACTCAGCAGAGCACACGTTCAGCTATTAATCCAGAACCTAAATTAGCAGCAGGCCACAAAGATGACTATGATCTGCCTGAGCCACAAAGATAAAAATTATCAGTCTGAGCCTATATACATGATCAATAATAATTTCTATACAATTGTGACTAAAGACCCCAAATAAGAACCTGATTAAAGTAATTCTTTTTCACTTCATTTTTCCAATGTACTTGAACTATGTTCCTAACGAAAAGTTGATTCAAATTTATCATGTAAATGACAACACTGAGTATGATGACAACAACTAAACAGGGCCCATTATACATAATGCATTCATTTCCCAGCAAGGAGGACTCTGTTTTGATTACAGTTACAGCATATAAAACCAGACATGACTTTACATTAATTTTAAACTTTCATTTTGTTTTTTAATAACAATTGGTGAATGATACAAAAAATTGCAGGATGATGATGACAATCTTACTACATACACTGGAAACTGGTTAAAATGCGCACACACACACACAAAGTTATTTCTCAGTAGCTATATTTTAAAGTAAGGTGGAGCTGTAGGAAGGGTTAGGAGGTAAAGCAGTCAGTGAATAATTGTTTTGTGTCTACCACATTTTTACTGTTTTAGAACAAGTGCAGCCTGTGTGTGCCCCCCTGCAAGTTCATCTTAGTTCATAGAATGGATAAGGGCAAAAAGCTGCCTGAGTGGTTCTTTTCCTACTCTCTCTCAACCCATAGGGTAACACTTGCTGTATAAAAAGACCAGAGTATTCTCAAAGCAGATGGAGGGAAAAAAAATTATTTTCAAAAGATAATTTAATGCTTCAACAAATATTTCAGGTTTAAAGAGATCTCCAGGAGTTTCTTGTTTAAATTTAAGACTGTCAGTAGAATTAGGTAGTGCTCAACAAAAATAATTCTAATGAGCACTCTTTATTGTAGACTGTCCTTCTTGACACACACCAAAAAGAGCATCTTTTATGTATTTACTTTCAGTACAGTCCTTTAACTCTAGTTTGGCTAACTCAACCACACTGTGATTTGCTTACTCAATAGTTAATCACAGGGATAAAAGGTAGCAAAAGGTTATGTTCAAATCTTTCATGAATGGAATAACTCACTAATGTGCAGCTTACAGCTGTGCACTCCTCTCTCCACATCTTCTAACAGCCAACCAGGAACTTTGTGCAGTTTGTAGCTCCGGCATAAAAATTTCCATATTTAAAGCTGACTTCAGGAACATCCCATTTGCAGCTTCGGAAAGAATTCCCACTGCATGATGACGATGAAGCTCACATAACTTTGTTCAGTCTTTGAATCACATGCAGGACTCTGGGTAAAAGCCAGTGAGGAGTCATTTTATCACTACTCAGAATATACACACTGGGGGAGCTGTACCAGTAACCGGGGAACTCTTTACACTCCCCAGGAACTTGCAACCTAGATACAAAAGGTTACATTTCCAAATGCCACAGATGCCAAACAGAAATCAAAAGTTCTATTTTTAAAGTAGTGATGATGCAAACTATAGAGCCAGGAATGTTCTCCCCCCCTCAGCTCCACCCTCCATCCAAAACCAAAATCCCAATTGTGTTGATTCAAGAACTCAGTGCAATCTTGAAATTCCAAGTTGGAAGGAGAGGAGAAGAAAAGAGAATAAAAATAAAAGTTCTGCTATTCAAACAAAATGAAATGCAAAAAAACTCACAACTAGAAAAACCTCTCATTAGGAAATGAAAACAACAGCAAGGAAAAACAATCCTTGTAACAGGTGCTTGAAAAAGACAAGATGAAGTTAGAAGGCATTTTACTGCTTCAATGAAAGGTCATTCCTCATGTACTACAAGCAAATGCTGAATTTTAAATTTATTTAAAACAGGAAAGAGAACACCAACCACAAGCTGCAGCTCTGACATTTGTCACTCCTGAAAGAGCTGAGGAGGAGGACATGTCCCTTCTAAGAATACACAGATATGCTGTCTGTCACCTTTCTTCCCATTAAAAGCACTTTAGCAGCCGACATCCCTAAAACACTTCAACTTAAATCCTGTGAAGAGGGAAGAAAAAGAGCCTGGGAGTTGTGTTTTGAAAAAAAGAATGAAGGGATCAGCACTGCTTTTTCCTAAATTGAATTTAATATATCCCTAATCTGCTAAAGTAGCTCAAAAATCCAACTTTTCCCCAGAAAATGAGGGAAGTTTTGCATTTGATTCAAAATGACACTAATTTTCAGCTGAAAGAATTGTTCCTTCTTCAGAACCAGTTGGATGCAAAGCAAATTAGACCACGGAAGTCAAGTTTTATTCACGATAGAGAATTAAATTATTTCTGTCCTCATTTACAGTGCTGACTTCAAAACAGCTCTTCTTTTGTTCTCTAAATATGCATGGAAAAAACCCTCTTGCCCATCTAAACCAAACTTCTGACAGTTTAGAACCACCTGCTTCTGGGTTTGCATACCATAGATCTCTAAGAGACTTCAAGATTTTTTTTCAGCAGGTCAACAGAACAAACATATCAAAACTCAAAGATGCTATCCAGAAGACTACTCTATGCTGAACGACCTTAATTTTTTTTCAGTATACTCACAGAAAGAAGATTAAAATGGGACAATTATTAACGTTCAATATATACCAAGACATTGCAAACAACAGTGTTGTGCACCAAAACAAACCAAAGCTACACAGGACAGTAAACAAAGGTTTTAAGTAGAGCAAAACCATAAGGAAACAGAATTCATTAACAGAAGTAGCCATTTGGCCAAGTGCTAAGATCCATTAATTCTGGCAATGCACTGTTAGACTCTACATGACCCTCAGTGGCCATAATTCTTATCCATCCATGCAAAACGTCAGGAAAAAACAATCTGAAATTTAGGGTTTCTCTCTGGCTGACTGTACCTCTGTATGTGTACTCCAAGCACACTTCTGCCCAGCCATCTCCTAGAAGCCATAGAAGAAACTTATGGCAAAACCAACTAAAATTAAAAAGAAAGTGAAATTATATTTTAAAGTTTGTTATTTAAACACAGAATTTGCATATAGAGGCAAACAGCACACCCAAGACTCCTGATATTTCCCCCATCTTCATCAGTCCCTCATATGGCTGTTTAAAAACATTTATTACTGAACTGTAGATTGTGTAAAAAAAAAGTATCCTTCTAGCACTCTTTCCTCTCCATTAAAAAAAAATAAAAAGAAAAAATAATATTCGTGATTCATTTCTTCAATGGCCAGTCTGTTACAAAGCCAGGTCACAACAAAAACTATTTAGTCCATATCCTGACTGAATGGTGACCAAGAGCAAAAGAATTTGCAAGATCTCTATATGGGATAATTAGATAGTGGCATGAATAACAAAAAGGCTTCAGGGGAACAAAAAAAGAGGTTAGTAGGGAGATTAGGTTGAAGTAGATAATGGGAAGGAAACAGCAAGCTTTTGGAATCAGCAAGTAAATATAAAGAAAACAAATGATTCAGATGCTGAGAGAGTCAAGGCAGCAAAAAAGACCAAGTGACTCTTGGAGAAAAACCTAAGGAGGGAGCTCCCACTGCTGAGAGCTCGGTACAGATCTGCAAATCAGCCTCACTGTCAGCAGAAGGAAAAAACAAACTGGCACAGGGCTGGTTCCAAAGCTACACACTTGAAACTGAATGCAGAATTGGATCAATAATACTAGCTCTTCAAATAAATTCAGTAGTCCAATGAGATGTCAAATAGAGCAGTTAGGTTTTTGGTCTTATTTTTGCTTTTTTTTTTTTTCCCTGAGTCTACTGCTTTTTTGGAATGTCTTTTCAGCTTGATTTTCACTTTTACTTTTGCGTTCCTTAGCTGTTCCACTTGCATTGGTTTTTTTACTCCTCCTTTTTTTCACTTGGACAGGCATGTTTAATTTTTTTCTGGTTAATACAGTATGCACCTTACTGTTCATATTGTTCTGCAGTTATATTTTGTTCTGAAGAAACAGTCCCTCCCTGCTTAAACTACTCTGCTCCCACAACAGTAAATTGTAATGTCCCCCTCAGTTCTTCCTCCAAAACATTAAGAATGCTTTCTCATCTTTAGAATCGAAGGAGTTGCTTTTCATGTGCCCACCAACATGGAATACAAACACTGCCCTGGGTCAACAATGGCTTCAGATACTGCTGCTTCTTGAGTGGACTCCCATTAATACCCAAGCAGTAAATAAGCACAGCCTCACAATCTGCAGTCTTGAAGAACTTTTGGTCTATGGAATGCAAGCTATGTCAAGTCTACCAGGAGAATTTATTTACCCAGCTTAGGCCATGATTCTCCTATTTCTTCAGCGCCTGTTAGGAAACTTTGATGAGCTGACTGGAACAACTATTTCCATCTTCCATCTTTCCAGTAGAGCTTCTGGAGATGAACATCAGGACTAAGAAGATTTGAGAAGTCTTTCCTCAGCTAAGTAATTTTCCTCATTTCCTCATTCTAGGTCTCAGCAGACAGGAGATCCAGTTGCAGCCTCTAAAGTCTCTCATAGCTTGCCCAACACACAACTACCTCACTAAGCCAAACAAGAGCTCCTCAGAACCACCAACAGCTTCTGAAGTCTCTAAATATCACAATTGAACAAACAGGCCTTGCCATCAAGTAGCTGTTTTCCTTATCTAGAAGCTTGTAATACACTTCCATTATTCAAGACAGATCTTCAAAACTTATTATGCACATGTTCCTGTTGTCACACTCCATTTCCCCACCAATCTCGTGAATCCATTTACGTAAACATTCGCCTGCTTCTTGCTTAAGATTTTTCCAGCAGTGGTTGATCCAGGAGAGAAGAGTGGCCACTGATGGAAGAGGTGCCATAAATCTGTATCCCTCATTAGGTAAGCTAAGCTTGCCAGGAAATTGCCTCAACATTACAGAACATCACTGCATAATCTAGGACTAGGGTTAGCTGACTTAAGCAAAAGCTCCATACAAGTACTCCTTAGTGGGAGAAACTCTTGCCCTCGGAATTAATTGAAAACCTCAGGAGTTACCATAAGTTGGAAGAGGCAAGAAACACAGCCACAAATAAAGTTTTGAGGAAAAGCAATACTAATAAAAAGGGGCTGTTTTCCTAATTTTAACAAGTGTTATTTTATTATGTGAGTTTTCTGAGAATATAATACACAAATTCAATTACAAGAACCCTGAAATGTAAATTCCAGGGCTATTCCCTGTCTGGGGGAAAAAAATTTAAAACTTACTAGAAACAAAGCAGGTTAAAGTCAACATCTTTTTTCAGGCTTTCATATAAGAGCTTTCTTTACAACCAAGCCAGATTAGATACTATCCTGCCATATGCATCCTGTTTACTACCAAGTGCCTTGTTCGTGTCTAAACCCTACCTCCAAAATTCACAGACTGCAAGAGTACAACCAGAGGAATGATGTATTATGTACAAACACTTCTGAATTGAGACAAACACTACATAAAATGTAGGCCTGTCTTTCTTATCTACGACAGCAGATAGAAAATAACCATGCTTTGGTTCTCTAAACAACAAAGAATTTGTCAGGACTATAAAATAAACATCTTCACAGATATTTAAAAAAAAAACACATAAAATTAAGTTAGGGAAATTAACACTGTTGATTCAGAAACAAACAAACAAACAAACCAACCAAAAATAACCAAACAAAACCCAGCAACTTTGGCAGCAATTTTGGGGGAAAAACTCTTACATTAAACTAAGAAATTACTGGTTTACTTGTCTCTTTCCCAGTCACTACTTAAGGAAATGAAAAAGCATTTGACTTTCAGGAACAAGCTTGTCTTGACACTTTTGGCATTACTTCTGTGCTGCTTTTCAGACAATGCTGCACAAGAGATTAAGAGTACACAAACCCAAACTCCTAGGCTACTACAAGTTTGTGGTCAAATCTTACCAAGGTTACAGTCTCTGTTCCCATCCATAGAGCAAAGACCATTCATATCTATATAAGCATTTATCTTCATGACTACACAATGTCCTAGAGCCTCAGATAAAAATGCCCTACAGAAGTATCTCCCATTAACAGATAATTCTCACTCTAGCATGGTTTTCATGTGAGAAATGCAACCCTGTACATATCTAACGGGTAAGTACAGTATCACCAAAAGGCCATAGTACTTACAAAAGAATCATGTAAATAAAATACCATTGTCATTCTCAAGGAAACAGATTTTCAAGATATAAACAAGTATTGGAAAGTTTCAAATATGAGTTTTTCCCAAAATTTAAAATCTCTCCAAAGTATCAAGAATATGTTTAATCAGAAAATAATTAACAGTAAAACCACATAAATTAGTCGAAAGCTAAATGGAGGAACAAGTCTTTAGAACAAGTTTTAGATTTGACTGGAGTTTTCTAATCTTCATAAGGCATGTAAATTCAACACTGGAGACCAACAAGTGAATAAAAGAGATAATTTTATCTCTGATGAAGCTCTAAATTGAACAATATTTAACATCCAAAAAGTACCCATCTGCAACCTGCACATGAAATCACCACAGTTCTCTAATTTGTCTTTATCCAAAGTCACACTGCCTTCTGGCATTTCCTATATAGTTCAGCAATCATGATTCACTAGCAACATTTAACCACGGGATATGTTTGGAGTGATACCTGATTGGAGTGTTGTCATCTGCATTTCTGGTTCCAGCAGTGTCATGTCGATCCTTTTCTCAACAGTTACAAGCCCTTAAAGACCTCTCTTTATATAGACATAGATATGTTAAAGAAAAAAAAAATCTAAGAGGACCTCTCAACTTTAATCTTGTTCAAAACTTGCAAGAAATTCTCATCCTTATATGATGAAAAATGTGCCTAGTGAGAAAACTCAAGTCTTTCAATATGCAGTTCTCTGCTTACTCACTACAGGCAAGTTGGAACAGCCCAAGATCAAATTACTGCTAAGAGAAAAATGAACACTCCAAGGGAGAGCAAGATGTGTAGTTTGCAGAAGTAAGATCCGCCCCCTGATGCTCTGTAAGTCGAAGGGAGGGGGAGGAAGGGGTCAGAGACACTGGAACTGGCAGTTTTTCCCCTTTTATAAGAGGAGGATGACGTCTTGGATAGACTTTCAATCCCCTAAGGGGCTCTGCTGATGAGGCAATTTCGTTCCAAGGACAAGGAGACCCAGTGTTAGCATAAACATGCAGACATCCTCAGCTTTGAAACAACATGGCCAAAGTCATACACATCCTGCTGATAGATCAGTCACTTTTCTTCAGTCTTTGCTGGTTCTTTTTCACAATAATTAAACTACTCCCCTAATCAACTCCCCTTGCTGGTCACTAAACCTGAGCTACTCTAACAGATGGTAGTGGGTGTTTCTTAAAATCAAACAAAAAACCTGCCCTTTGTCATTCAGACTTTTCCCACCATGGATCACACCCTCCATCCAACCACACTAGGTGTTAAAAAAAAAAATCAGTCTTGTTTCCCACCTCCAGGTGATCAATTTCAAATTATTTGGGATAGTGGACAAAACTTTTATAATCTTTGAGTAAAAGATAAAAATAGAATTAAGTCTTTCCTCACTAGATGGTTCTAGCTCCCAGAAAGGAAATTCACTCTTGGTCTCTAAAGAGTCTCAAGTAATTTGCCCAACAGATAATTTAATTATCTTAACAAACTAATTCCAACACTACTGTCCCCAGAGCATCTTTCCCTTATTCCCCATCTTTCCACAAGGCTCATCATCGTTTCTCTTTAGGTCATGTAAGTAAATGACTGCACATATTTGTACTAAGCCCTAAAATATATTGAGCTGTGCATCTAAGATACAGACAAATTTCTAGATTTTAAATCCCTTTGTAGCAAGTCAGAATCCCTCTCCCATGACAACAGTATGCATATAAATGAGTATCTGGGTGTGCAAAACTGCTTAAGCCCTATTTTCTGACCCCTCTAACATGAAATAACTTCAGGATTTCTCTAGCACTCAGATACAAGAACTCCCTGACAGCTGCTCAACTGCTGAGGGAAGAACATGGCAGGTTTTAGCAACATATCTTCCTTCCCACACACAAACACATCTGGAGCTTTAAAGGAGGCAGCAAAAACTCATTTAGCAGCTTTAAACAATGCAGGAAAATCCTTTAGAGTGATGCTATTGTAGTATTTATCTGATTTTCACACTCTGCACATCAGCAGCATGTTGTAAAAGGACAAGAATCAGCTCATTTAGGTTTCTCTCGTACTCAAATGCCACCTTTGCAGTCCTACATCTGCAGCCAGAGCAGGCAAAAATCACAGGCCTAAAATGTTCCTTCTTCTTGCTGTGTAATCTTTATGAAAAGGAACTGCAGCAGTGCACTGTATCCTGAGAATTCAGAGACACTAGTGACAGAAATAAGTCACTATACCACCTACTGTGAATATTCATATGCATCATAAATAAAGGAAACATCCATTTTTAGCAGAGGGCATGCTTGTTTTTGTTGTGAAACATGGAAATATAGGAGGAAGCAGTATGACCCAAGTGGAAAGGAAATCTTTCCTACAGTATCCACTTAGGTCCCTGAAGTATGCACGTGTGCACTGTTGGTCCCCACAAAGAGGCAGATGAAATTTAAAGCATTAAGCAGGATGTTGCTTCTTTGACCAGCAAGGAAGATGAAGACTGTGCTACCAGATGTCTTCTGACACAGATTCCTTCATTCTACTTTGCGGCAATGTATTGATCCTGGCAGGGGGAGAGCTACAGCTGCAGAAGTGGCTGATAGGATTCCAATAAAACTGAGTTATAGAAAGGCCCATGTTACAGAAGCAGCAAAGGTCCCAAAGCTTGGATTCAGTTGACTAAGTACTAACAGCAATTGACTATTGTGAAATAGTGCAATCCTTCTTGCGTGAAGCAGCCGCTCTCTGTTTAAGTAGAACAGATTGAGAATCCTGCTGAATGGCATTCTCCCTTTAAAGAGCCAGGCTTCCTTTCCCCATTACTACCCTTAAAACAGCAAAACCAGCAACAGAAGTCCTTACACAGGCAAAACAGCTGCCCAGGTCTGGGCCTGACTTGTTTAGCAAGCAGTTTAAATTCATGAAAAAGGAATGTTTTTTAAACAGCTACCAAATTATATGTTTAACGTTCATCCAGCCCTGAACCTTGAAACCTCAAAGGCAAACTGAAGTAAGAAAGAAACTGGAAAAACAGGAGAGGAATATTATGAGCCAGTGATTGTAGAAGGGTGTTCATCTTGTTAACTTGATAAGGAACAAAAACTTTGTTGAGAGCTAACGTGTTAAAGCCTAAAGCTGCCTTTGGCATTATTCTTTCCTGCTCAACTATTCCCCCATCACTATTTAAGTTTGTTTAAAATATTTCAAGGAGATTACCACTTCTCAGTTGTTTGGTAGCTCCCATCAGTAACAGGCCAGTCATTTCTGTCATGCTCTGGATCTCATAGCTCTATCAGAAACTTTCAGACAGCATGCTAAATTTATAGTCTCCTGGGACATAAAGTCTCGTAACACAAATCTGTCCAAGACAGACTGGTTGTTTTTGTTCTAACAACCATTCCCTTACTCTCATACAAGAGAAAACAGCAAGCCCCACTGGAATGTGTGTGAAGGACAGATTAGAGAAAGCTATATATTTCCTGTCTTGGTCCTTTTGCTACAATATAGACCTAATCTTCTTCACATCTAAGTTCTGGATGAGGCAGTAACCACCACCTGGTAATTAAATGTAACTTTGAGTCACACTATTCCAGAAGGCAGATATATACTAGGAAAAAAAAAAAAAAAAACAACTAAAACATCAAAAACCAAACACCAACACCAAACCACAAAAACTCAGAAAACAATTTCAGAATACTCTTATCTCTTTAAAGCCATTTCTCAGGAAAAAAATACCATCCTTGCTTATAAGTAAACATGCTTAGCTTATCAAATGAGTTCATGAGTCACATAATTTACTTTTTAAAATGACAGTTTATGACATGATTTTAAGAAAACATTATTAATGTTTTTAAAGTCAGAATAACAAAAAAGACAATAAAATTTGGAATCCCCTTACATAAGTTATATTTGCAATATTTGAATCTAACTGTGTTCAGTGTAATGACAATTCAAAATGGGAAAGGGGTAGCAGAGGAGAGAGACAGGAATGCATAGCCTAGTAAAAGAATTATAGGAGCAAATCACCTACACAATTATTTAAAATAAAACAAGGTGCCCTAATATTTATGTATTTTAATAGCAAATGGGCATAAGAACACAGGCACTAAATTAGCTCTTTAGAACCACTTTAAAAGTTCAGCTCTGCAATTTCTGAGTATAATCACCAACAGCTTCCATAGCAACTACTTCTCCCATGCTTCGTACAGCACTAACAGGGGTACCTTCCCATACCTAAAGCACATGCCTTTAATATGACTTGAGTCATACTGAAATTCCACACATTCCAACTAGACTCTCTTCCCCCAGCACATATGGTACTTTGTAGAAGGCAAGCATCCCACATCAAGTAAACCCCAAACACTGGCAAGCTGGTGCAAGTTCCATCCACACTGGTAATCATAAAATGCAACAGTTCATCGGAAAGAATGTTACCTCATCTTAAACAAGCCCCCAGTAAGAAGAAACCAGGACTGTCAGAGGGTTCTAACACAATGAACCCTGGACAAAGAGAACTATGAATTCATCTGGGGAAAACCGGTCAAGAGAGAGGGTCAATAAGCTAGTGGAACAATTACTGTAATTTCAAATGAAAGTTAAGGAGGACTTTTCTTTTTTTTTAGAAATTATCAAACTACCAAAGAATTGTATATTTGTCACCTGGGGGGTTTTCTCTGGGGATTTTTTGTAAATGCATTCATCAGAGACCTGCTCTAATTCTGCCCTAAGGGCTGGGAAAAGTTATCTTGGCATCTTAGTACATTTGACTGAGAAAAATGAAGACATACTCAAGAGCTTCAGATGACTCTGTAATGGCCTTTTTCTGGCTTGTGTGGCAACAAATGAGTCAATCACAGGTAATCTCTCACAGTTAAAGAAAGTTGAGACCTCGATGAACATGGGTAGAAAAGGAGAAGGAACATAAATTCAGGGCAGAAAACTCACTTTGAAGCACAAATTAAATAACTATACCTTAAATGTCTCATTAATCTTGATGTCTGAAGAGAACCTAATAATTGTGTCAAAATAGTTTACTAACACCTTACCACAGTTTCTTTCCACTGAAGAGACAAAAAATAGTTTCCTAGCTATCTATGTTCAAATGCTTCATACTGGAATTCGATATCCTTAATAACTTTTATTGCACTTTCTGTAACTTAACAGCAGCTGTTCAGTCAAGCTGTTCAAGGTCTTTACACCCATGTGCCCCAGTGTACCTATTCTTCCAGGTAGAAGAATGTGTAGCTGTGGTAGCAGAGAATATGAAGAGAAGTCTGGGTCTGAAACAAACCAAAAGCAACAAAACTCCCAGAAACTGTGTCTGGCTGCTCTTCAGTTCTAATAGAAGGAAAAAAAAATTTAAAAGCAATCTGCTGTCCTAGGGCATATGGCAGCATGTGTATACAGGACTGCACTCCCAGTTTTCCCATGGGATACATAATTCCATGATGCTTCACAAGCCAAAGAAATTTCTATTTTAACTCAGCTAAGAGTTTATGTTCCAGAACCACAGTCTGTCGCAACAAATACAGTACAAACTCACGTAATACAGATAATCTACAGATACCTACAGATAAGCCAAGTCTGTTTAGCACAAGCTACAGAAAGAGTTAATCTGTTAGAAGCTCTCAACATAAGTAGTTAGTTCAGCTGTGAGTCAGCAGTGCCTGTCTAGAACTGCAAACAGGAGACCCTTTGACACAGATAGGCAACTTCCAGCAAGTCTCTTACTTACCATCTCCTCCCCTCCCACTGCAACTCAGTTTGAATCTCCCTCATACCTTGAATTTGGCAAATTGTCACAGAAGCAGTTTCACTGCACAAGATACATTCTACAACCACTTGGGATTGCTCCAATGTTTAACCAGATTGCCATCTCCACTGGCAGATCACCTCTGAACTTTTTTAACATGTTTGAAGCCAAGGACACAACAAAAAAGATACACTATATTTTAAAAAGGCGTTTTAACAAGCTCAACAGCTTTCAACAGCTGTGCAACCTCCACCCCAAGATAACTGAGAAGTTCCCATTTGAAGGAAGACATTTATTAATGCAAAATGCATCAGCTAAATATCTTAACAGCTCACTAAATTTCTTAGCAGCTCACTAAACCAAGCGTTCTTTTATGCTTTGACAGTTTGCAAATAACTATATTTCAACAGCACTTTTCATTCCCATGATACTTTAATAAATGTACACACAAACAATACATAACAAAATACTGCAGCCTAGGAAAAAAGAGCATTGTGTACCTCCTGTGTACCTCCAAAGATAAGGAATATTCAGATAATCTAGCTCAGGGACTTTGGACTTTATGCCTTGCCTGAAAAGCTGCCCCTCCAGCAGTAAAATTCCCACTATTGTGCTGAGCCCTGATAAAGAATCAGCTCTGAAGAGACCCACCTAATGAGTCATTTCCGGGAATATCCTACTTTTCTTTGGCAAAAGATATGGGCAGAGGAGTTCCTTTTCGAATACTTTTAAAGCACAACTCTGTTTTACCTGTTCCAGTCAAGCAGATTGGCAGCTCACAATGATACCATTTCAAAGCTGAGCCCGTAAAAATAACATTATTCAGATAGAGGAAAAAAACCATCTACTTCTGTTAAATATTATTCCCAAAATACCAATTTTCAAACTTATCCAAACAACTGAATGCTGTAAAGACTTTCGTTCCTGTGCCAGAATATCCTTTCCTCTGACCATAACAAAACTATTCAAAGTGCTGCTACAAGTTTCATTTTTCTAAAAGGTACTCTTATCTGTTCCCAGCACTAGTATCCCTTTCCCTGTGGCATCAAGAATAAACTGCTTCTTCCCAGTTCAGGACCTTTGATCATGCCTCATTGGCTAAGAGAAGAACCCTGCCTCCAGAAAAAAATCACAATGTCACCTTCAGGTGGCCAGCTGTCAGGTGCTGGAAACAAAGGTTCATGTAAATGCCTTTCCCATAGTCCAGCTCTCTATCAGTTTTAATGCTATCTCGATTAAATACCATTTGAAATCTCTCCCTGCTTTCCTAATTATAAAATGCTCAAGTCTACCACTAGTTGAGATGTGCTGAGATCACAGTCTACCTTGCTGACTAACATTCTCATTTTCTTCTACTTACCATCACCACCTTTATCTCCATCTGTTTTATTTTATCTTAGAAGACTGCAAACATTAATGATTAGAAGGTTTTTTTCTGTTATTGACATTTCTATCTCCTCCATTCTTTGTAAATATAACTGTGATTACATAATGATGGTATAATATATATGAATGAGGAAACTCTTTTTAACCTCTTAAAAACCCAACACTTTGGGTGTAAGTTAATCAAGTCTTTCAGACTGCAAACTACTGATACACTGGGTATCAGTGGCATGGTCATTTTCTGGAGATAAAGCCATGTTAAGTGAGGTACTCCTTCAATCCAAATTACTGTTCTTCAGTGCACATATTCTAAATCTCTTTACCATAAGCATTCTGTTTTGGCTATAAAGTCACTCTGAAGCTCCCCATCATTTCTCCTATGCTGTGCCATGCAACTCCATAATGTCCAACACTAAGGCACACAGGACTCAACCATGCTCAAATCCACAGTACCTTGCAGGTGATAGCATGAATTCAGACTGTACCAAGATCCTCATATTGCCAAGAGTTACCAACACATACCCCAGAAAATGGAGTGAAGGGAGATCACCAAAAGGAATTCACAAAGAGAAGCCACCACTTATCAAATGGTTTCATCACTCTCTCACAGGATGAGGCTGAAAATGCAAAGGCTTTCATGGCAGTCTGGTGATCCCAAGCTTCAGGCAGTCAGAAGTCTTCCAAAGCCAAGAATTCTGGTCACTAAGTGATCCTGTATTTTGCCCTTATATTGTCACCCACTACATAGTTACCCATAAGGTTCTTGCAAGTTGAGAAACATGCACAGGCCATTCTCACTCTAGGATCAGAAGGCTCACTGGGACATTTAACTTTTAACTCTAGGTCTTGCTTCTCTTCCCAGGAAGTCTCAAAGAATCTTTCAGACATTTGCAGTGAGAAAGTTACTCATCCTTGGTAAGTGCAGACCAAGGTGACAAAGAAAAATCTATATACAAGTACAGTCTGGAGGTGAGCTAACACTTCCTTTGACTCAGTTTTGCACAACCCAGTCACCACAAAGTACAGGGAAGCTGTTTCTGGTATTCACCTAAAATAATAATATAAAGCATTTATCACCAGAGCTCTGTGGAACTTCCACAGCCACCAACATCAATCTTTCCAATCGAACAGCATAAATAGGTTTTGTGAACTCTAGATCATTAGTTTTTCCTACAAAAAAACATAGTAAGAAGCAATAAAAAGCCAGCCTGTCATGAGAACATGTACCATGACACCAGCACGTGGTGAGCACACACTGCATGAGACACGAGCACACTTACCATTCTTCCTTTCACTGAGTGGAGGGAGGTTGGGGTTCCGGCCATGATGGAGGCTGAGGGTCAGCTCGGGCTGCAAGGAGAGCTCCTGGAGCTCATTGGCAACAGCCTCGCTCTGCGGGCTGGGGGCCGCTGACAGCGACACCAGCACCGGCTCATCGTCATTTTCGCCAGCCCCTCCTCCGTCCAGCCCATTTCCAGCAATGACGGAAGGGGGCAGGCACACCACGCCCGAGAAATCCACTTTGGCTTTCGTGATGGCAACCTACAAGACAAAACAGCAAAACCAGACCGTAAATGTCACATGAGAGTCTTAGCCATACGTCCAGTTCATCGTGGTGTCTTCCATGCTGTAGAGAAACATGCTGAGTTTGTGTGATCACCATCAGTTGAAATCCAATGAAACTTGCTCAACTCAGCAGTTTAAAAACTTGATTAAACCTCCAACAGCATCACCACAGAAAGTACTGATGAAACTACAGATTATTATAATTTTCTTGGAAAGTATGAGAACATTCTCAGTTTTTGGTATTTTAGGAACCCAGTCTTGAGAAGACACAGATCGAGTCACTACAGTGACGTCAGCCTATTTGGAACCTTGTTGAACTCTTCACTACTGTCCTTTTATATCAGCAATAGTGTTTTAACATCAATCTATTTGAAAACCAGTCAGATAAAGTAATCCTTCATAATAAACCTGGAAGGACAGCTGAGTATAACAAATGAAGATTTTCAGATAAAAATCAACCGCATGTCAAAAAATAATTCTCTTGCTCCATTCTGTCCTCCCCATTCACAATCAGTGAAAATGAATAAAAGAAAAATATTCCACATAAACAAAAAAGCTTTCCTGTCTTAAACTTCAGCCACAGTAACCAAAATGTGCAATATATAAAGGGCTTTAACGAAATAAGTAATTTTGAAATGTTTTATTATATTTCCATAATTCTCTAAATAAGTATTCAAAAGCCACTACTATGTTCAAATTAAAATTCTTTTCTGTTCAGTAATTTAAACAGAAACAAACCAGCTGTAAGTCTCCAGTGAAATGGTTACTGTGTCAACATTTAAACAGTAACGGACATTATACAAGGGCAATCATATTTGGTTTTGATTAATGAGGACGGAAGTCTCCTGCTTCTTAGCATGCTGCTGTTTCAACCAGTCTAAACTCAGGAGACACAACTGCACTGTTGTAATTTAGCAAAAGGTGCTTGCAGAGCCTAACCTTCAAAAAGATGCAGGTAAAGCAACCTGCATAGAAGCAAAGTAAAAACTATCAGGAAAATTCTCCAGAAACTAATCAAAAAGCATAAACTTGAAACAACAACTTTAACAATACAGTTTTTTATTAAGTATTCCCCACACACATAATTAACCTGGATGAGTGTGACAACATTGACATCAACACATGGATAGCTCACAAAGGAGCTCAAATAGTCACTTTCCTCACTTGCATACTTCAGTTGATTAGTAACATTTTTCTGTAATATCCAGAACAAAGTTGTAAGTGGTACAAAAATTTGTTCAGTGTATATTTAAGACAACAGTAAGAATTCACTGGTAAGGAAAACATGTTATTTCATCCATGTTGTCATACATTCATTCCCAGGACCCTATGTCATGAAGAGAAGCAAAGAAAAGAAGGGTGGGGAAAAAAATAGAAAACAACAAAAACCACCAACTGAAGCTGGTGCTTGTTAACACAAAACAAATGAGACTGAGCCAAATCTTACCACTATATGACGTATCTGCTTTTACTTCAGTTAAAATCTGGCTAGAAAGTGCCTACCCATTCCTTGATATTTTTCCTGTCCAAAGCAAACATAGAATCATATACATTTGAAAGCAAATTGTAAAGGTAATCTGAAAAAATTGGTATTGTGCCCTTCTCTTAGTAATGGATAGGGAAAACCTGAAAACACACACCCTTAAACAACAGATTTAAAAGAACAGCTTGGTACACCACAACAACCTTTTCAAAGGCTGGAAAGAGTTAAAACACAACCAATATAGTTGGCCTCAGGCCCTGTCCCTGCAGGATGGGAGACCTGTGGAAAGGGGTTAAAAGGAAGAGCAATTGCCCAGTTAGGAGGCTGGATGGGAAGGGCTGCTGTCACCAGCTTAGAGGAGCCAAAGCCAATCTGCTTCATGGGAGGAGATTCACTGGAGACTTTACACCTTGCCTAGTTCCACATGGTGGGCAGATCATGCGGAAGCACAAGTGCAGCCATGCCTGAAATCGCAAACAGGTGACACACATATCTAACACTCGCCCCACAAGGATATGGAAGGGCAGAATTCTCAACCTTCCCTCCTCAATCTACCCTAAAAAAGATTTCCCTCCTCTTCTCAAAAGGGAAAAAAAACCCTTGACATGTGTCAAATATGCAAAATCTACTTCAAGTAGGTAAATAGAAAATGTCTTTTGGAACTGCAAACGTACTGGGTTTTCTTTTCAAGAAGAATTTGTAACCTGCACAATGAACTAGGAAAATCACATTTCAAACACCACTTTAACGACAGTGTTATTTCCCTAATCAGTATATTGACCTTAGCCAGACTACTGAAACTGTATCATTTATGGAAAAGCAGGGTACCAGGCCACAGTAAAAGCAATCCAGCACAGCTGGAGCACAAGGAGCAAGAGACCCATGCTCACACACCATTCTGCTATGTGGCCTTGAGCGGGTGTTAATTGATAGTGAGATTATAAATCAGTTTCTCCATTGAATTGTCCAATGAAACTTCATCACAGCAGCTGGACTATCTAGAATTGCACCTCAACCTGCACATTTCCTAACTCACAGAGAAAAAGATACAGATGAAAGGTATCTTAATCCTAGTTGGCATGTCAGTCATGTTTGTCCCACATCAAAGGAACACAGCTTAAGCAAACCTTGACTTGATACTCATTCTTGCTCTGCCACTATGTCCTGAGTTGTGCCAGAAGAGCTGCTTGTAGAGCCATACTGTGAACTGTATCAGAAAGCTGATTCAGCTGAAATGCAATTTTTCATCTGGATCAATTCCTCCATACAAGGCACAGCTGAACTAGCATGGTACAATGGAACACTGCCACAAAATAAAATAAATAAAAAAATAAATCAGTCTGACTGTGCATCTCAAACAGTCTGGACCACAATTCTGTTAGTCCAAGCAGGACTGCAGCTCAAATGAAACAAAACTGGGATGAACCATTTGGTAAGCCTGTCCTCTCCTTCCTCCATGTCATCTTCCACTTCAAGCCACCACAAGACTCTGCAATGACACACAATAAACAGGTGTAAAAGCCAGTTTTCTGGTTCACACTCCTGCTAAGTCAGGTCCCTGGTGCAGTTGCTTATACCATTAGTACATGCAAATCTCTAGCCTCTCCCTAAGGGACAGAGAACTCTCTTTCAGATCAGTGCCAAGTCTTAGTATGGAACACGTCCCCACATTAAAAAAAGAAAAAAGGCATCCAGTTCTCAAGGCTACAATAAAAGCTATAATTGGATGAGTTTGATTTAAATGTTTTCAATTAAAAGTCTGATGAGGGCACAGAGGGATTTGAAAGATGTTTTGAGGATTTATAATCACTCATGCTACAATATTCGGAAGTCCTGTGAAAGACTTGGAATCCTTTTCTGCAACCAACATAAGTCTGTTTCTAGACTTGCCAGACAGTTATATCACTCTATAACTGTCATTGCAGAATGATCAATCAGATAGTTACACACTTTGATATTTAGAACCTAATTAAAATTTTACAGAGTTTGTTTTCCTGTCATTTCCAACCAGACTAGAAACTTTCCCATAAAGAAATGTGCCACACCATGATCTTTTAGTGAGTCATCCAGAAGCTGATGGACAGTATTAAGAGCAAGTATTTCTTATCCTCAATAAGGGTTTCAGGGTAAGTACCCTCAAGGATTTCTATCTGTTGCCTAACCAGGAAAAAGCGTTCTATCATGGCATTTCTCTATTTTTAGGCCAGCTGCTTCTGGGACAAGAGTGGATATGATACCACAGATGTTCTACAGCAGCAACATCAGCTTAAGCAACCTTTAAGTCCTCCACTGTCCAGCTGCCCATTTCTGTCCCTACGCTGCCCCTTCTTTGACTGGGGAATCTATTTAGCTCAAAACCAGACGTTTTTTCCTGGCTATTCAATAAAATCAGTTCCCCAGTCCATTGCTAACTACACACAGCTGTGTCACCATAGTGCATGCATCCATATCCAACACAAATGTTGGATAAATTAAACTATTTCATAACACCTTAAGATGACTGCTGCCAGATCAGCAACAGATGCAGATTAAAACTAGTAGTGCCTATGTGTCTGACCAGGTCAAAATGAACACAGATCAGTTCCTTGATCTGGTTCAGCCTGTGCTGGCTGACAGGAGGTGAGGAACAAGCAGGCTGGGCTGCTCCTTTTGTTGGCAGTGCCAGTGCAGTGTCTAACCAGAGGATGTGGTTGTATGAGACAGCTAAGCTGGTCTAAGGCAGCTCTTGCCAAAAGGGGCGGTCTCGGATGTGTGCCTTTGATGCTTCCCTGTGCCAACACTGGTACTTGTCTGCCCTCATGATGGGATGATTAATGGAGCCAAAGTGACAGGAAACTAATCCTAATCCCTTCTCCCCCTCCCAGTTTACTTTTCACTAGTTTACTGTTGGTCAGAGAGGTTTTCATACTGTGTCTGTCTATTTTGTTTCCCTCTCACCTCCCAGGCTTTGAGCTATCCTTCAGTGATCCTGGATGAGCAGCTTTAAGAGAAATTTCTATAAGTAACTTTGTCATGAGGTAAATGCCAAGTGGTTTCCTGTGTGTTTACTGTGATGTGGTGTTGCATTGGCAAGAGGATGCACTTTAACAGCTACCATAGAAAACAAACTTCAGAGCAGTTTAGTCTTTGTAGTTTGCAAGTTTGATAAAGGGAATATTTCTCAAAAAATTCTTAATCTTATATCTTGTGCAAAACAGACTCTGTCTTGTTTGTCTACCTGAAACTGAAGTATTTAAATGTCTTCAGAAGTCAGAAACGGATAAAGATTATTTATGTATTTACAAGTAACGTCTACAGTTTCTCTTGAGCAGACTTATTTCCTCCCAGATGTCAGGGTTCATGCTTGTATTGTTGTGACAGTAGTTCTGTGTTTTATATCAACATAATGTAAAAACCCTTGGCTCCTGAGAGCACGCTATTGCCCCTGCATGATTTCAGCATTATTCACATACTCATGGTATTTAAATGAACCAAGGGCTATCACCTTCCCTTACATGAAAATTCAATAACCAGAGTAAAACATACAGGAATTTAAACTTTTTAATTAAAACATGAAAGAAATTTAAAAATAAGTCAGTGAAAGTCAAAGCATAGGGAAAAAAAAAACCCAAAACACATACAATTCCCAAATCAAGAAAGGACACCTCTCTAAACAGCTTTCCCTTGTTTGCATTATAGGACCAAGTTGCCGGGGCAATAGCAATTTCCTACTGATTTAAGAATTGCTAAGCAACCTCCAGCACCTAACAGCAACAGCATGTGTGTGCAGCTGGGCTATTTTGAGTAGACAGGGCGGTTTTTTATTTTAAACTTAAGAGCAGCCTTCTGTTAAATTATTATGCCAGCTGAGATCATCCATCCAAGAGGCAATCTTGGGGCAAAGTGGCTTTAAGTGGACAAATCTTTGAAATGAGTGAGAAGACTGGAAGAGAATGCCATGACATGTCCAAAAGCAATTATATCTCCCAGGTTATCACAAATTAAAACAATAATCCAGGAGAAGTGAAGTTTTCAGCAGGTGGAAGCAGAGGCACCACATTAGCTTGAGAAGCTGTAACAATCAGAGTGAGAGATATCTTTAGATATCAAAGTCGCCATCAGGAAGACCTACAAAGTTGTATTAAAAATACTATTTCATTTCCTGTCAGTCACCTTAACTTAGGCACACAACTGTTGGCAGAATTATTTCTCCAATTAATTGAGAGTTAACATGATGACACTGTCCATAAAGTATATACAATAGAGTCAGCAGTGAGGCAAACATCACAAAGACTGTGTTCTGGAAGAGGTAGAGTCTTGAGGACCTCTTCAGGAACCATCTTAAATTAAGAAACCAAACTATGCAGATCACAAAAAAGAGGCCACCTTAGGTGATGAAGTTTTACTTTAACACACACATTCCACATGCATTTGACTTCTGCAAAATGAATCTGTCATCAGCTTCCTTTGCTTTCACAGTAACTGGCAGCAGAGATGGGCAGAGGGGCAAAAGTAATCCAAAAGTACCCAAATTCATTCTGGATTAGAACCAGTGATTTGGAGGTCTGTCCACTTTACCATGACCACAAACCACTGCCCTGCAAAGCCTGTATTAGAAAGGCAAAGTTGCAACACATGGGAATGAAGATGCTGGTAAAACACAGATGAGTACAACTTTATCTGAGCTAAGAAATCTGAATCTGTTTGGTACTGTGCTGGTAACACTGCAGTAACAAAGGATATCTTTGAATCTTCACCGTGTCTCTCTCTGCTACCACCTCCTGCAAATCTAGCAGTACAAGAGTCAAAATACACTTGGGCCAGCAAGAAATGTTAGCAGACAAAAGGCATGAACAGCTGTATAAAGATATGAGGACTTGAGGGAGAAAAGATGCACATCTATTGCAAAGCAATCAATTGCATCATTTGTGCTGTAGACAAACACAGCCTTGCACATGATTTGAACAACCACACATCAATAATGATATTTCTCAAGCCCTAAATATTTCCTTCATAAAACATTAACATTTGCTTCACTTCATCCAGCAGTGATAGAAAGTTTTTAAGAGGTCTTGCAAAATCATCATTAAACATTAATTTCTTAAAGCCACAAATAGCAAGCTAAGAAATGTAGCTTGACATTCCAGTTATTTTTTAAGAAATATTTTTCATTCTTCAATATGTATTTGGAGGAACTTTGTGGCTTTCATGCTCATGGAACTTTGGGTACACAGAGAACCGATAATACCAAAGCTAGTTTTGAGATTAGCAATCATATTTAGAACAAACAATCCTTACTGAAAAACAAAATGAACTCTCCACCAATTTCTGAAGTTCTTACTTTAGTTCAAAGCATGAATGAGGACGACATCCTTCTAATTTCAAAGGATGTTAAGCCTCAAACTGGTGAAGTCCTTTATAGCCACCTAATTCTCTCATATCTCTCAGTGTGTTGCATGAATGATCTAGTTTGTGAGACTAAAGAAGAAAGTTACTGAAGAAATAACAGTTTCTGCTGAAGTTCAAAGAACAAAAGAGAGTAAAAAAGATGTCATGTTCAGTGTCATGTGTCAGTAGGTACAGGAATGTGTTTTAGCCCTTGGTCACGACAGAGCTCAACATGATAATTAAAAGAAGAATTCAGCCTACTGCTACCAAGCTGTTGGTTCCTGCTGCTTTCCTTTTGTCTGAGGTAATGACTGTGCACCCACGGGGTGACTCAGGTCAGCCGAAGCAGCAGACGGGTCACTCTGTGAGAGATCAGAAGCCGTTTCTCCCGGATCAGTCGGCTGGCTGGCCGTGCCCTGTGGCTGCACAATCACCAGCTCTGATGCAAAGGAGAAAGCAGGAGTGCAAGGCTGTGCAGAGGTTTGACCTGCCTTTGCAAGAGCAGCACACTGAAAGATCAACTTAACTGTAATGTCAAAGAGCACACTTAGGCAGCCTGCTACACATTCCCACTCTCATACCTTCCCCATTGTGAAACAAGCATAAATCTTACAGAGACAACATGTACTGGAGCAGATGAAAAATAATCTAGAGAAAAACACTTCTTTCCAGGAGGATGTGTTCCCCGGAGTGGCTCACCATGGCCACAGAAACGGCTATGCCAGCAAAACAGAGGGAGCTGAGAAAGGGAGCAAGCTGTTTGAGCCTGCACTGCTGCCAAAGAAATGCATGATGAACTGCAGTGTGTTCAGAACAGCACTGCCTGCCTTCCACCACCTTCTGACTGGCTGGCTTCCTTGCAATTACTGTCTGATGCATCTTTTAAAATTTCCTTCATGTTAAAGGCAAAGCATTCCTCCCCACTCCATAGGGGCAGGAAGTGGAAGCAATGGATTCAGCCAGCAGCAAAGGCACGTGGCAGTGGATGCCAACAACCGATGGAAGCAGGAGGGGGTTACAGCAAACTAGAAAAGGGAATGCTGATGATCTGCAGCCAGATGTGAGCTCTGACTTGGAAATTCACAGCTGAAAAAGTATGAAGGAACTCTTTTTGAATATGGATTTAGAGCAGACTGGGATGAGAAAGTCACTGGACCAGAGAAGCATGGAAGTGAGGCCTCAGAAGAAACAGTACACTTCCAGACAGAAAACTTGAAATGTGGGTCTAGAACTGGATGACACAGGGCATAGCAAAGTGATGACTTGGGCAAGGCAGGAAAAGCAGCTCAGGGAAAAAATCTAAACTGAAATAAAAGAAAATAAAATTTTTAATTTATAAATTCTTAACAGAAAAGGAAGAAATAAAACAAAGATAAAGTAGTTAAATTTCAGTTAGTTCAGTTCCTGGCACAAGCACTCATTGCAGCACAAAGCAGCAGGCAAAACTGCAAAACTTCAGAATCATAAGGATTTTTTGGCAAGGTTTTTTGGCAACTTACTTTTGCGTGTCTGAGGAAGAAGTTTTATATTTTATCTAATTCAGTCTGATCACGAGCTGTGACTGAGACTGTGTGTCCATATTGTATGACCTCGCTACAGTTTGAAATTTTCACCTTCTCTCCTTCAAGCAGCAACTCTGCAGCCACAGAGCAAGTCAATTCAGCTTGCTGTTCTGATGGAAAGCTACACCTTGAAACACGCTTGTTTTCCCATTTTAATAGCAATCTGAACCCTGCAACCACAGATTCCTCAGATCTCATTAAAAACAAACAAAAAACCCCAAACAAACAAACAAGCAAACAAAAAACCTTAAACCAACAAATCAAGAATAAAAAAACAAAGGAGCAGGGCCCATTGAAAAATTACAGCTTTCAGTTACCTCATGTGAAGTACAGTGTGAAATCAAAGCCTGAAACAGGCTGCAAGAAGTTTTCTGACTCTAGTCACATTCTTTAGTCATGACAGTATGAAACTGTCTACAGAAATTAAACCAATCTGAATTGGTTTTGTCTCTCCTCCCCACCAACGGACACTGGGTGTGGAATTCAAATCTCTTTTGCATTTATTGGCATCTTCTAATGCAGCTACCCAGCATGACATTCATTAGGTGGAAGGCCCAGCAACTGATTTACTAGATATACTGTTCCCTTTCTGACTTTCTAACCCTGGATTTCCCCACTCCTGAAAATAGGTAAGAATTTTCTTCAGTGATTCACAGAGAAGCTAAGATCAATATCATTGTCTTGTTCAAGCTAACCAGTTTACTGAAAAGAAGTAGCAAGTGCTCCCTAACATGGAAATCTAATCAACATGAGTAAAGAACATGGTGTAGGGATGGGGGAAATCAGAATTGCTGCTGTTCTTTGCCAATTCAAAGGATTCCAAATTCAACTGCTTCTTTCTTTGAAACAAGTCTTACTAATTGCTCAGCAGCATAGAAAAGTGCACATGTGTGCTGTTTATACTCTAGACACTATAAAGTCCTTGCTGCACAGCTGTCACACTTGACACTACCACAAATTCAAAATATTTTCTCTCTAACAATGCTCTCCCTCGCTTTTAGTGACTACAAGCAATTTTCAGTTCAAAACCTAAGAACAAAAGATGCAGACTAAAGCCAGAAAAAAGAACACAATACATACCTTACTCACAGTTCCCACCGACAAACCCAGCCCACTTCCATGCCAGCAGCTCTCTCCCCAGTCACTGAAAGAGAAAACAGGACACAAATTCTCAGAGATTTAAAAACAATCAACCAAACAAGACCAAACACAGCTCATTTTCTCCTTTAAGAGTAAGGAGCAAAGTCCTTTATCCAGGATTCTTTTTACATTGAATCTTTAATTCATTTGGTACACACTGAAGAAGTTGGATTGAAATGCCACCAAGACTGCCACACTGGTATACACACACCCATGCCACACTTGCAGAGCAGAACTTTTATTTTAGGACTGCTGCTTTGTCAGTTCTGAAGAATGCATTGTTTGAGATCTACTAAGGCAAAACAGTCACCAAATCATATACTCAATTTTCCAGTCCCTGTACTGAAAAAATTCTTAAACACTGGACAGCAGAACTTGGAGACTGTTACAACTAGTTCATCACACCAGGTTATCCATTCACACAAAAACAGAGAAAACATAAAAGTGCATTACAGAGATGTGTCAAGACAGCAATGGGAATCCCATTTTGGAGGAGGAGGAGGAGGAGAAGAACCATCTCACGCATCTTAAAAACTCATAAATGTACTGAAGTAACACACCATTTTCTTTGGCAATACAGTTCCAAAAGGCATACACAGCAGCACCTAACTAGAAAATAATTACTTGGGAGGCTCTGGAAGACTGTTGCCTCAAATGGCAATAAAAAGGGTCTTCAGTTGCCATACTTTTACTCCTGCTTCCTCAGCCACCTTTGAAAAAAATACACATCATCAAAAATTTCTATTCCATTTCCTCCTCTGAGCTTTTCAGACTTTAGGGCTTCCTAGACACCAGAAGCACAGAACTGCAGTCGAGACGCTGTGATAGTTTGTCAATAAGATAAAATAAAAAAGAAACAGGCACCTCCCCAAATATAAATTTCAGACCAGATGGACTTTGGACGTGAGTATTAACATAGTTCCAGTGAAAAGGAAAAAAAATATATATAAAAAATAGAATAATCTATCTACTACTTCAACATCAGAAGGAATAAGAAGAAGACTGATTAGGCTCAATGCTTGGATAGTCAGAATAACACAAAATGTCTTCTGATCCCCAACAAATAAAAGAATTTTTTTCTGTTTATGCTGTTTAGAAGGAGCTACAGGTAATGAATTGCAAATCTATTTGGTCCATTCTCCTCCACTTAACTCCATTAATTTGAAGGAGAGAGGATTTACAATACTGGTACAAATGGGAAAAAACAAAAAACGTAAGGACTCGAATACTTCAGACACTTCCCTTACAGAAAATGTTTCTATTTTTCTCTGAATAAAATGTGCCAGCACACATTAATCATGGCTCTATCACAGAATCAAGAAGTCATTATGCTACCTCTTACAGTATTTGTCATCAAGTCAATATTTAGAATTACTTACAACTACTTAATTAATTTAATGTGAGAACTCATAATAAGTAATTATTTTTCTTTAATAAAGCAGTCAAACTGATACAACTGTAATTAAAACACAATAATGATGCAAGACTACACAATGTAAGTATATACTTACAATGTACTTTTTACAGTATTGCAGATCCTAGATTTCCTAACAGGCAAGGCAAAAAGGCCTCAAGAAGTCAAGGAAAGTCTTCCACAAAGACAGTAAACAATTAACCACTGTCAGGAGTCTGCTATTCCAACAGGACAAACAAGGTACCTGAGAATTTGGCAAAACAATTTTGCTGGAACATTCTTCTGACTGCATTAAGCACATAAAATCAAAATTTAGTTGTGATGATGTTGGTTCTTTAAATCACAAATTATAAGTGAGTGAAATTTATCCATATATTAAATCTTGACTTTAGTGCGAGTTTTTGGCATAGTTTACATTTGAGTGGGATTCTTATTTTTTAGTTTGCTGTTGCTTTGGATTTTTTTTTTTTTTTTTTTGGGGTC
>VZRX01021426.1:756856-841379 GCA_013398075.1 Notiomystis cincta
GGCTTAGGTATCCCTGAAACCACTTTTCACAGAGCAAAGTGTGGAAAAGTTAGAAATGGATTTCATTTGAAGACTTCTGCTGGCTAATCCCTAATTCACTGAGTATTATCTTCCGATTTAAGATTGCAACAGCACTGATAAACCTGAACAATCACTGTGCTGCTGCATTTAGTTTCCAGCATTAAAGATCCACGTTCTCCAGAATCTCAGTTGAGTCAAGACAGGTCTGACACTGAGTCTTTTCTTGATCTGCTCATTTTCTACAGAAGTGGAACCCCATAATCAGTCAAAATAATCTTTGTCTTTTCTTCCCAGAACACTTCAAACTGCTGAATATCCCAGGTCTGAAGAATGTATCAGGCTATCCCCAATCAGATGGGAGGGTGAAGCAGAAGAGGAGGAATCTCTCTTTACACCCCAGTTCTAATCCCTTCTGAGGCATCTGTAACCAACACAAAACACCAGCCTGGACAGACATCTCACCTGGCACAACACAACATACTCTGATTTTGGGCATCTTTTCAAAAACTTGGCACTGTCTTTCAGGAAATAAGGTGCTTGTGTATGCTTCAGAAAACAGGACAAATTATTGCAATAACTTCCTTGCCTTAGCTTATTTACCTCTGCTGACTTTCCAACACATCCATCAACCTTCTCAGGTGTTCTCCCACATGAAACTCATCTTCCTGAACATCAGACATTTTTTTTACTTTTTCTACTACGAACTAAAGTTTTATTCCAGATACTCTGGCCAATAAAAGATGAACTTTAGAACTTTCAGTCCCATTTGCCAACAAATTTCCTGCTCAATCTGAGACAGCTGAAGTATTGCGTCCTGCAATTTTCTGCTTGGTCACCTGAGCCCCAAATAGGAGATAACTGTCTTGCAATCAATTTATTTTCTAATACATGTGTGCTATTAAGCTAAGAGATGCTGCAGGTATAATATATTCCTATCATTAGCTTTATTCACTCACTCCATGGAATTTCAATCCAGCTTCAAGACAAAACAACAGAAAACCCAGACACACCCTGCCTTCAAAATTAACAAGCCAAACTTCACAAATATTTAGCAGAACAGCCTTACAACTCTAATGAAAGACAAGCTCTTTACTGCTCCTTCTACGCTGCAGTGAGTGAGCAAAGATTAATCTGATAACTGAAACATTTTCTGGCAAAATTCCACAGTTAAACTGCTTTTGCTATTCTTTGCCCACAACACAATCAAAACATTCCTCCAACACTCCTTTTTCCTCTCACTACAGTCAATGCAGGCAGAACTCTACTGTCCTAGATTTTCTGAAGAAAAAACAGTGTCATCTCTAAGAAATGCAGAAGTCTCATCTTGCTGATAAACTTCTCCATCCAATGGAAAAGTTTATATGTCAGTGTTTACATGTTCAAGCCAAATGGCTGCTATTCCAGTGATTACAATGGCTTATTGCCTTCACTGGTGACTTGGGAGTTTCAGCATGCCTGAACAACACAGAAACTCACTGACATGACTCGTGAGTCTGATCAGAACATGGCAATGCAGAACTCATATCCCATCCTTTCAACACCCAGCCTGTCACTCAGATGGAGGCTTTGAAAAGATTCAGACTCAAGTGAGCTGCTCCTCTAAATCATGTCCAACAGAACATATGAGAGCAAATTCAGAGACAGTTATACTAGACCTAACATGAATGTGGCCCTACCAGTCACTCAGAGAAAACTCATCTGGGTGCAGATCCATCCTATGTAGTGGAATAAAAATTAAGTTACAGTGTGGACTGTAATCACATTTTGCTGGGAAACTTCTTATATTGCTATAAAGATTACGAGGGAGGGCAAAATTAGTAATAATTTTCTTCTAAAAAAATCATTCAAGTAGAGTCTTTTGACCTTTTTCTCCCAAAAGTTTCTGCCTGAAGGAGGAAAAGCTTCCCTGTAACTGACAGAAAGTGAATCCTGTCTCATCTTTGCTCAGAGCTGTACCATCACACTTATAAACAACTGCAGAGCAAATGAATTCATCATAACATGGGTATGGTTGTGTGCAAAGGATGATCTCATCTGAGAGAGCCTAAACAGGGTGTCAGCCATATGGATGGGTCGAGCAATGAAGATATGTCCTCAGTGCTGCTCCACTAAACCACGGGAAGGGTAGGACTCAAGGAACCACACATCCCCTCCCCAGTGTGTCTATAACCAGTTGCAATTGCCATATATTACAGGAAACAGTATTTTGAGGTTGAAACAATCTGTGATGAAGGCTGTCCCAGACCAAAATTAATTCCACAAAACTAGACATATCATTTCAGTCTCCTGTTCCCCTAACATGAAGACACCCTGAAGATGATGTGTAGTCAGCACATTTATTTGCCTCACCAGAAGATGGCAAAATAGGGAATTTTCTGCACTGCTTTGTGCCAGGGCCCCAGCACTGTGGTACATACACATTTCAATATGCACCCATGGCAAGCAGCAACTCCTGACCATGTCCAGGAGAAAGATTTCCTTTCAGTGCCAAAAAGGCAGCCCCCAGTGATCAGCTGTTAACAAACAACGTGCTGGCACATGCAGCAGCTGCAGCTACCATGCTTCCTCTGCTGTGCTCCACAAAAACCCTGCTTTTCTGGATCAGCAGGGCCCAAACAAGCTGAAATGGGGAGCACAAGTTAATTAAGAAGGATAAGCAGAAGTAGTCAACACTCTAGTTTGTAGTAGGAGAGCAAAAGCAGATGGATGGCATGAGGTGAAGGTGCAGAAGAAATCTCCAATTAAAAGCTCAGCCTTTAGCTTCCAAGATTTAAAAAGACTTGTGACTCTGTTAAATTTCACCTTCTTAAAGAGATGTTATCAATATGGCTGTGTGCCCAAATCCAAAATATTTCTTTGCACAAGAATAATGATACTGCACACACACACACAAGGAAATGGGAGAGGAAAAGGGAAATGAGAGCTGCACAAACTAAATTCATTACATCAATTTCTGAAATAAAAATCAAACTAATTTAAACAACTACATTACCTCACTAAGTGACAAATTCTAAGATTTATCTGTGTGGAAAATAAGTGTCTTGAATAAGAAATAGGAAAGGGTCAAAATAAGGGAAATACTGTTAGCAGCCTTGTTTCTTCACATCTGAAAACAGAGTATCAGACTGAGGGCGGATTCCTGTATAAACTGCAGGTACAGATTGCCCTCCCCAAGGACAACCCACATGTACAATTCTGAAGGCTCTGACTGACCAGTGTGGCACATCTAAGTCTGGTGATGAGAACTGTCCTCACCCCAACACCATTCATTTCCCCTGAAGCAGCCACTTAACTGTGTCTGCACTCCAGAAAGCATTCAGAGGCTGGAAGGTAAAACATACACATTAACCACACACACAGCATCCCTGAGAACTGACAAAGAAATGAGCTTCTGAATTCACACAAACTCATCCATTTCATCTGACACCCACACATAAAAGAAGAACCACAGGGACAGTTTTAAACTATAGTTCCTTTTAGCTGTAGCTGTTACTAATCTGTTCTTCCACTCCAGCTATGCATTCCTGCAGCTCTCCCCATCTTTTATTTGGGGGGGCTGAAGGGGAGAGGAATAGAACACATCCAGATTAAAAATCAGGTCTCTAGCAAGGTCTAGCATGCAGTTCCACAGACTCCACATCACTACTGAGGTGACAGCACATGGTGGGGAGGGGGAAAAAAAGGCAAATGGGAATATGAGCTGTTTAAGACAGCCCCACCACTAAAAGAAATGTCTGTGTAACCACATCCTCTGTTTGCAGCAGTATGTCCAACAGGAAATAATTAGATTTGGCTTTCCCAGAGTAGGTGTCTAACAGTTTGAGACTGCTGAACAATTGCTTTTTCTGCTTCCTCTCCAACAGTTTCTCAGGAAAAGACATTGACCCTCAGGACACAACTGACAGATTTAAAAAAAAAATACCACCCCAACTTTAAAGGAAGAGCCTTGTCTAACTGTAATATGATTTGCTAATTATCACCACTTTTTACATGGAGGAAATCAACTGTACTCCTTAAAAGGGATCTTAATCAAATACTGAGTTATCAGTAAGTAAATAGACATTAAGATAGTACAACAGCATTATCTACAACACAGGAAGGACAGCTGAGTATAGAGAGTAAAGGCAGAAGACTGTTGGAGTTGCTATAAATTGTGCTTTTGAGGTAAAAAGTATTTAAGGAGACACCCTGCACATTCCAAATGAGTGCAACAATTAATCTCGTGATAATGTTTTGACACATCCCAAGAATTTATCTGCTTTCTGCTCCGACATCCAAACCTTTTTTGTTCTGATATTTCTCTCTCTCTAATACAACTGCTGTTTTCCCCACCAAATACCATACAGGAATTTAGTCATGGCTCAACAGTGAAGGAAATCCAGTAGGGATTGCTATTATTATTATTATTATCTTCATCATTAAATTAAGGGGTACTTCAATTGCCTGAAGCATTTCACCTGGAGGTTCAAGGATGAAAGTCTATGAAAAATGCTGCTGCTTTGCCATGCCAGTAGAAGTCAGCATTTAAAAAAAAAAAACACAAGCAAGCAAGCACTCCTCCTCAAACCTAAGGGTTTCTCATTATTTCATATTCAAGAGGAAGAAAAATTAAAGACTGCTTTTGGAAAAATGCCACATTCTCTTAGTTCTACGTCAAAATGTCCTCTGTACTCCCTTTCTTTGCATTTTATTTCATGACCTGCTTGTTGCCTGAAGATTTGGGAGCCTTCTCCCACATGATGATAGGAGTGGATGGCCTTAATTGAACAGAAATTAAAGCTGCTTCCACAACTGCTGGAACCAGTGAACACAGCACTGCTTACATTTTGTACAGAACAGTGTGATGCTCAAGAAGCTATAACTGCCAATATTTCACTCCTTTCTCAAAATCACATTTGGTTTCTAAATTATAAGTGAGGAAGGACTGGAAAGGGCTCGGTAAGCCAATATCTGGTAATTAAGAAGGGCAAATTCGCCTACTTGTGGAAAGCTTAAGGCATTTGCTTTTAGCCCTGAGTCTCTCTCTCCTTTCAGCAGAAAGCATGAATCTAAAGAACAGAAAAGGAGTTCACAGTCAGCTTCAGATCACACACTTATTTAAAATTCTATTATTAGATTCTATTTAATCACAACTATTAGATCACTCATTAAATCACTGCAGCAAATGGGAACAAATGAGTGTCCCTTTCATTTCATATTCAGTAATGACTGAAATATTTTTGGAAATACTTAAGAAGATCTAAAGGCATTACACTTCTACCAGTTCGACAGTTATGGATTTTACAGAAATGTGTCCTTACAGAAGCCTGGTCAGGAGTTTTGTGCAAGCAAAAGATATGTTTTGAAATCAGTGGTGGAAGTTCATTTGTATTTTTACCTGAAAACCAACACACAAGCAGAAAACACACTTCAAATAAGTCAGCTATGCTACAACTAGCCCTGATGTCAAATGCAAATTTAAAATAAAGACAGAATATTGTGATATACACACTCAGCCCAGAATAGCTGCATTTTATATTTTCCAGATATTCAGAGCTGTGTCTTCAGATCCTACCAAGAAACAAAAAGCACATTTTGGGTTCCAAGATACAGAAAAGAAG
Source organism: Notiomystis cincta (assembly GCA_013398075.1). NCBI lineage: Eukaryota > Metazoa > Chordata > Aves > Passeriformes > Notiomystidae > Notiomystis > Notiomystis cincta. The sequence goes on from VZRX01021426.1 coordinate 762,478, forward strand.
CCACAGACTTAAACAGAAACATTTTTAATGTCTTCAAAACGTATTTTCTACGGATGGTAGATTAAAATGCAGTTTCACAGCACAGGCCCTGACACTGTCTGGACAAACGGTACCAGAAAGGAACTGCTAAAAGCAGCAGCAAACCTGCAGCCCTTTATTGAGCTCACTCAAGGCTCATCTCGTAAAACAGAACCGCACAGAACCGCAGGAACACAAAGTTTGCAGGATGCAGCGTAAGGCTACGCTGATCCAGACCATAAAGGTCTCAGGAGTGTTATTTCCACCGACACACGTACAGAATTGTCAGTTTTCATCCGAGCCCGGGGACGATGTGAAATTACAGTCCTCTTCGATACAACACCTCAGAGTCACAGAAAGGAAGACCCAGGAACGTTACCTCAAATAAGCGCCCAGCCACAGCACGGACAAGCATCTCCCCAGCGGGGAAACTCCAGCCCGCTCCAGGAGCCCGCTGGGGGTGGCAGCAGACGGCGGCGGCCGGAGCCCTGAGCGCCCCTGTCAGCACCGCCCGGCCTCGAACGCCGCACAGAGCGCCCAAAAACACCCGCACCGACCCGCCGAACGCCCGGGACGCCGCTCAGGGCTGAGGGCGGGGAGGGCGCGCCGGGGCAGCGGGGACACAGCGCGGGGGCTCCGGAGNCCTCGCAACCGCGGAAGCGCCCGCCCCCCGCCGGGACCGCCAATCAGAGCGCAGAGGCGCCGGTGAGCGGCACGGGAAGCGACCAATGGGCAGCGAGAGCCTGGGGAAGCTAACGGGAGCGAGGGGCGGGCGCCGCCTGACTGACGGGCCGAGCAGCCAATCGGAAGGCAGCGATGAGGTCATCGCGGGCGGGGCGGAGGGGCGGGGTCTGTGGGCTCACATTAAAGGGGCAGCAGGGCGCTGATGGGCGCTTGGGGTGTGGGAGTGAAGGGCGGGGGCAAACCCAGGGGGAACATCCCGTGTGTGAGGGCAGCACTGCGAGTGCCCGGCTTAGTGACACGTCGGCAGCGGTCACCTTCCTTTCTCCCGGGTTTTCGCCCAGCCGTGATCCTTGGGATGGGAAGGGGGCTCCCGGCAGAGGCTGGGTCTCAAGTGCTGGAAGTAAAGGCAGGATGGTGATTGTTCAGCGTTACCGCCGGGCTGTCACTGTCTTAAATCAGAGGATAATAGTCGGTGAATATCCAGCAAGTTTACTGGAAATTAGGGACTGGCCAGCAGAAATCTTGGAACGAAATGCCTCTCCAACTTTCCCACGTGTGGGAAGAGGTTTCAGGGGTACTTGAGTCCTGAAATGCCACAGGAACCAACAGTGGGGACTCTGCTGCCCTCAGTGCCTGGCCCGGGACTGAACCCGAGGGCGCCTGGCCGGGCGGTCTGGCCCTTCCCTTGGAGAAGCACGAAGCTCCTCGATGTGGTACAAAGCCAGGAAAACAAAAGGTGCGAGTGGGTGAAATGCCTGTGAGGAAAACTTCAGTTTTCAGTGGTGCAGAAGAGAGAGGAATGGTGGCACCCCCAAAGGGCCGGGCAGAGAGAGCACCATGGCTGGGCTGTTAAAATATCCTTGTAAATAAATAGTCCGTGCACTTCACCTGCAGTGATGTTCTCCTGTGAGGCAGGACAGAGACTGCAGCAATGCTCCCTGAAGGATTGCCTCGCGCTGGGGAGCTGGAAAAGTCAGGATCACCTTTCAAAACAGAGAGAAGAGCGAGGTATGCAACAACAAGTGATGTAAAGAGGGCGTCAGTGGCCTTTCCCGACTCTCACAGAGCCAGAGAACTGGAGGACGTGAGATAACTGCAAAGCAATGTATGTGAAGTAGTTAGGAAAAAATGTTTGTGCCGTGTACAATTAATCTGTGGACTTCATGATAAGAAGCATGATGACACAAGAATGTTGGGAAGAACCAAATCCTTAGCCAGTTTCTGCCACTCAGCCACTATCTTACCCTGGTTTCCAATCCTGACATTTACAGCTTTTTTGCTTTTCATTCCCAGGGATCCAGTTCAGCTTTGGCTAGGGACATAAATCTTTGAAGTAACATAATTCTTCTCCCTGTTGTTTGACAGGGTTAGCCCTCCAGAGGTAGTTTAGTGGGAGAAAAGAGCCAAAAACACAAAACATTCCCATGCATGGTGGTAATTCTGGGAGTTTCAGGTTTAATGACACGTCAGGAACGTTTGCCCTCCTTTCTCCCGTGTTTTCTAACAGCTCCTTAGGGGTCTGGGACAAATCCTCCAAGTGGATGAGAAAGCAGGGATGTCTTCCTGTTCTACACTGCCAATTTTAGCAACAGTGGTGCGTGGCTCATTCTTGAAATCTTTTGCTTAGGAGGCTTGTTAATGGATTAATTTAGAGAACAGGGGAGGACAGATGATGTGTCCAAGGGCATGCCACAAGCTGATGGCAAAGCTCACAGCTCAGCCCATATTTCCAGCTCAAAAGCTGGAGTCCTACTCACTGTATCTTCCTTCAAACAGGTGAACATTTAAGAGATTAAGTCATTTCTCCTCATTTCTGCCTGGAGGTTTCACTGGTCACTACCAGTTGGTCACTAAGGTCTCCACTGGTTTACAAACTCTGCCTGTTACAGGTTGTTTTCAGTAGGTACTACTGTGCTTTTCTAAAGGTATTTATAGGCCTTGATAAATGTACAGTAGGGAAAACCATAAAGAAATAATTCTGCTTGTCCATAAAATGTGTCTTCACCAGTAACAATGGCAAGTGAAGAGCACGTGTTACGTGTGAGCTGTATTTTTTGTTTTAGTTTTGAAGGCCTTGTTATTTTCAGTCGCTTTCAATTTCCTTAAGGCTCACAATGAACTAACTAAATTCACATTTTATTAACAAACAGATAAAACCATCTGCAGTATTAGTAAAGGCAGCAAATCAAGTCTACTAAATTATTTCCATTGGATTTCATGTTAGGTGAAAGTTTACCCTGAACAAAGAAGGTGCCAGTGCAGTATAGCAGAATGCAACAGAATTCAATACAGTTCTAGTGAGACTAAGTGCAGTTCTGAACTCAACTGCATAATTACAAAATCAAGTTACTTCTCTGTGCCTACCATGAACAACTAAGCTTGGAATCTTACACAGAAACATTTGATTTTCCTGACCTGATGTCTTAGTCGTTGTTGACTTAGGATTACATTCACTTTTGCATTTGAATTTCCTTTCTCTTTAAGGAAAAGCAAGTAAGAATGAGGGGGGGAAATCAAAAGAGAGCAAAGAAAAGGGTGTCCCTAGGAGTGTTTCTAAAGATAAAGTTCTTAAAATGGTTCAACGTTGTGCTTAACATTAAAGGCTGGATGGCCTTCAGCCATCTAAAGATGACTCTCCTTAAAACCACAAGCTATTACAGAAACCTTAATGACCCAACAGCTCAGAACATGCCTAGCAGTGCCTCAGCATTGGGCTGGTGGACAAATCATCTCCTGAGGGAGAAAGAACCTTGTTGGCACAGATAACTGGTCCAGCTTCATTTTGGGGAGAGTAATGAACTCTGCTGTCTTGGCTTCTGATGGGTACCATGCATCTTAGCAGCTCAGCAAGATCCCAGCTTTTCCAGTGGTTTGCACAGCTAACAGGTGCTCGTGTTTGTGTGTGTGTGTACACACAAGCAAGAGTGTGCAGGGACCTTCCAGGGCTCTGGGGAAGCTCCTTCCAGAGGCACGTGGCCAAACAGGGATGATTGCCAGCCCTGGGCTCAGCAGAGCCTGTACACCCACTGCTGTGGCCAGGCTGCTGCAGGACACTGGGCTGGGCTCGAGGGAAGCCCCAGCACCTCTGGTGAGCACTTGCACATGGACAGATTCTGCTGGGCCAGAATTGCCTGGACCAGGGCTGGAGGGGCCCTTCCAGCAGACCAAGCACTGTCCATCACTTGATCAGCTCAGCTTCCCTGTCTGGCCTCGAGCCAGAGCCTACAATTCCCTCACAGGGCAGAGGTTGAGGAGGAGGGCGTGCCAGAAGAGGTTGGGCAGGGAAAGGAATAGGAGGATGCAGAAGTACTGGAGTTCAGGCATGAGTTTGGTACACAGGAGGAGGAGGAGGAGGCTGTAGGCACTGAAGATTGGGCCCTAATGGAAAGCAGAGAGCTGTGGATGGTCCAGCTCTGAGCAGGCAGCTGCTGCAACCCTCCACAGTGGTGCCACAGTCCTGCTGTGCTGGGGTTTCTGTGAGAGCTTTAAAGGGAGCAGTTGACTTCAGGGTTGCACTGTAAAACCAGGACGAGATGCTGTGTTCTCAGCCTTATTTAATCAAGACCTGACAAGCAAGAGACAACTGGAAAAAGTGCCTAACAGGATTCCTTGCCGTCAGTGAGGCCAGTTGCTTTCACTTTTGAAATTGAACACGGCTCTTTACATGGTTTCCTTCTTTGTTCCCATGACCTGCACATCAGTGGTTGGTTTCTGTCCTATATTCCCTACAGGATAAGTGTCTCTTGAGAAAGGAATTGGGCAAGGACATAAACATCTTAAAGAGGTAGTTCAATAACTAGTTCAAACTGTTAGAGACACTCATTTTCCTGTCTTACTAAGGATTTTCTGTTTTGAAATGGGTCAGCAGTCTCAGTTTGGTAACACCAACACATTCCTATTAATCTAAGCTTTTCTGGGCAAGGAATCTACCTTCCTATGTGCCCTTTACAAGAAAAGAGGATTTTGCCTGCTCAGCTGCTCAAAGAAAGAGTAACATATGGGAAAAACAGAGCAAAGAAAACTGAAGTCCTTTTTCATTATGCCCTTTAGACAAATATCAAGCATGAGAATTTCCAATAAAGAAATTGTTTGGGGAAGTGTAAGTGCTCGAAAAAAGTGTGTGGACTAGTATCAGAGTCCAGGGTTAATAATTAGTGTCTTCTATCAAAGAATACATTAATCATTGACTTGAGGCTGTGACTTCCAAGTGGTGACCCAGAAAGACAGAAAAGCATTTACTGTAGTAAATAACACAGTTTACAAACTCACCGGTTCAAAAGTGCAGGGATAAAGCTGCACTGTGGTTTATGAGACGAGGTTAAGGTTGGCCATCATCTTTTGGCTCCAAAGGACTGGAACAGACACCAACTCGTTTCTGGGGTTTGTAGTATTCCACTGCTTCCCTTAGATGGAGCCAAACTCACATGGTCCGGCTGCCTGTGACTCGCCAGCAGTGCACACAACTCCCCCAAAACCAGAGGAGAACTATGCAGCAGGAGCGTTTGTCACGGGTCCCTAAGCCCCATTTCCTGCCCCTTCCCCTAGACTGACTTCCTAATACCACTCCACTGCCTCCCAGGTCTGTTCCCACGGTGCCACGGTGACAGACAGTGACACACAAAGGCACCACTCTGACACTGACCTTCCCTTTCAGCTTGAGGGGAAATGTTTTTTCAGGTGGTACAAATACTGCCTTCCTAACCATGCACTATATCACTGCTTTTGCTACTGGTCTATTCATCTGCACATTGAATGGATAAAAATAAATTGAATGGATAGAAAGCATATTTTGGAGGCTTTTTCCTTCCATGTCACACCGTGATCCTGAGCAAAATTCTGATGTGCCAGGTCTTGTGGTTCTGGCCTCCTACTGCAGAATGTTTGGGATCTATATGGTTGCAATGCAACAGCTTGTGATAGAAGGTAGGAACTTCAGAGAACAGAGAGGAGGAGTCTACAGGCTCTGCCACCCGTGAAATGATTGCTAAATTACAGCAATTTGATCAAAAAGCTGCATAAGGAAGGCAGACACCACTATCAGCCAAACAAGGGTAAGAGAACTACAGGCTAAGGAGTGAGCATTTCCAATCTTTGGGAGTAAGAAACCATAGTTACTCTCCTGAGAGCAACTTCATGTTCTTTCCTCAATTCAAGAGCCAAGAAAGGCATCTTCACACCTGTGTTTAGAAGAGAGTGCAAAGCCACTCATGTCCCAGTAAGGGGCAAGAGTAAATATTTCCACACTGATTTTACTTACCTGGCAACAGATGTCACTACCCTGGATTTGAAAGTGCTGTGGAAACATCTGAGGCAGCTTAGACAGAGTGCCCTTTTTCTAGCCTTTTATTTTTAAGCAAAACCAGAGGACACAATTTTCTCAAAAGACCATTACATTTAAAGGGTCTGTCTTGTTATCCTGCCATTCAGACTAAATCATGATGAATGGAAACACAGAGACTGTATTGGTAATATCCCAGTCATATCATTGTGCAACTAACTGGAGAAAAGATCTGCATCCAGTTTTATATCCCTGTCGTTCTACACCTATCATGGCATTTGCAGAAGGCATCCAAACACCTGAGAAAGATGGGAAGGGTTTTTTGGTGCCTGACCAGTCTTTTGGATGGAGACTCCTTTTCCAGCAGCTTGCTGGAAGGAGGAGATGCTGGAGCCCACTCTGGTTTGGCACATCCTCATCAGGACTGTGTTACTTCCCAGCTGCTGCTCTGACTCCGAGGTCTGCTCTCGAAGGAGTTACATTCTCCATCTTTCATTGCCAGAGAAGGTGCAGCTGGAGGATTTGGAAAGAGGAGATTTGATCCCCACACAACCCTGGGGTTCCCCAGAGTGGTGAGTAATCAGCATGGGGAGAGGAAGTGTGTGACACTCTCATCTTTACTTGGTTTAGATGTTTCCCATGAAGCAGCAAGAGGACCTTTGGATTTCTCGGTGCGGAGCCCGGGTCTGGTTTCAGCTGCGATGTCACCCTGCAAGAGCTGACTCATCCCGCAGGGCTGCGGTTCCAAGGAACACATGCAGAGGCTGGGAAAGTTCAGAGCTATTTTCAGAGCTTGGGGGAGTTGCTCTGTGGAGTCCCACTCCCTGGAAGAGGAGCTGGACAGAGAGTGTGCTGTCCAAGAGGCTCAGTAAAACTGGACACTGCCACGACCTCACAGGCTTCAAAGCAAACAGACTGCAAAGGCAGAAAACAGGGGAGGAAAATAATCCCCATCCACTGGGAAATCGTTCCTTTGGCATTTTGATCTGACCAACCACCTTTGCTTAGCTTAGCTCCATTCAATGGTCTCTGGAGCAGGATTTTGGCAGTGCCCAGACAAGGATGGACCTCAGGGAAATTATACAACACAATGGCAGAGTACGCTGATATTCACCAAAATGAGTGCAGCCTCATCTTCTGCCTCAGTTTACCTTCATCTGTTTACCTCGACCCAATTAACACACCTGGTATTTCCAAAACCCTCCCTAGCCTGGGTAAGGCTGTTAACATAACATTCAGCCTTCCAGCCTTAATAACAAGATTTACAATTGTGATAAGAAACATTTTAAAATGTGATTTAAAATATATATTAAAAACAGTGGAGGGAAAAGCTCTGGAGAGGAATTAGAGTATTGTGATTTATGCTTGAGAAAAGAAGGACCAAATGGAAGGGGAAAAAAAAGAATGAGTGCTTAATGCTGTCTGGGGAACACAGCAGCAGCCTCTCTCAGACAGGCCTGATGTTCCTACAGAACAACCAACCCGGGAATGAGCCTCCCAGATAAACAAAGAGGCACAAACATAGGAAGCAGGAACGAAATTCAAGTGGAGCTGCTTTCCTCTAGTCCCTGCTGCAGCACAACGCTGAAACTGAGCAGATGAATTTGCTCCCAAAGAAAGATATCCTCGTGTGGCAGAGTTGCCCGTCAGACACCAAGAGCTTTTCCAGCTGCTGGCAATGCAGTGACGGGCTCCTGGCCAGGGCTGTCCTGATGGAGCCCACGCAAACCGGGGAAGTGCCCGGGGGCGGTTCCTTAGCACTGGGGACTGCTCAGCATCTTGGATAGCAACACTCTGCAACTCCTCCTGCTCCCACCAGGGAGGGTTTTTGTCAGAGTTAAATGTCTGGTTCGAGGGGCTGATGATAAAGCGTTCTCACAGAGCTGGTTCCTCTGAAATGTGCATGGTGCTGGTGTGTAATGTCAGGAGGCAGCTTTGCCTGAAATATCATCTCATTTCAAAAAAAGGATACTGGAGAAAGGGTGTAGGTGGGAATTGAAGGACAGATATGATTAAAAGGAAGGAGATATTGCTACACTGAAGCCCACTGTGATTATTTAGTTTACAGGGAAACATTCAGAAAAGGGAACATAATGGAAAAGAAGAAAATACTGAAGTCTACTGAAGACAGTGCCCTGATTGCTTCCTCTACTGATTGAGGACTCAGTGAAACTGAAAATGATGCATTTTGAAGTGCGTAACAGGAGACATATTTATTGCAGAATAATTTTGGGTGTGTACAGGAAATGTATTTACTACAGAATAATGTTATTTGTGAGACTTTTGCAGACCATCATTGAGAACAAGAGTCAGCTTAAATCTTAAGTAGGATTAGAGAGGGGAGAAAAGAGGATAATCAGAGGTTGTTACTTTTATTCTCTCTTTCATGTTTGAGGGATAAAATCCCACTAGCTGCAGGGCATAGAGCAACCTCAGAAAGTCCATGACTAGAAATAACTTCTTCTGTAGGCAAATTATCCTTTTCTTCTCTTGAACTTTTCTGGGAATAATCTTCCACTGGTTTCTGTCACAGATAAGTTAGTGGCCTGCAGGGGTAATTTTTTCAGTAAGTTTTTACTGCTGTGAGTGTTAGTAAAGGTATGAGCTGGAGTCTCAAAGACTATTTTCAGGCCACTTTCATTGGCAGAAGAACACCATGTGACAGATGAAGATAGAGGTCAAATGACTGACACATTTTTTCAACCACTTGATTCTCTCCCAAACATAACAAAAAATATATTAAATCTGTATTTTGTGACTATGCTTTTTTTATTTATAGCAGCCTAGTCTTCAGAGAATCTCCTAGGTTAATATTGTCCAACTTTGTATCTTGAGCATCATCTATTTCCTGGACATTGTCTGCATCTCTATTGCTGTTTCTGCTGTGGTGAAGAAATCCAACCTTCTCTGCTGCCACCATGTTCCAGACACCTTAATCTTTGAAATCTGTTGACATTGTGAGCAGTGGGGTCTGGCATGTTGAGAGACCCTATGTTTTCTCCCTCTGTGGATGTCAGCAGTTCTCCAGCACCCCTGTTCTCACTGCTGCCTACACAGACTGATGTTTGGCCACTCTTTACCAATTTTCTCCCTAAGATGTTGTAAGTCCCTTCTTGCTGACTTGATCAGTTGCCTTCCATGGGCACATTACCCTGGTTTGGCTCCATGGCAGGCTTATCCTGATGGTGCCAGAGGTTGTGACATTCACTGTCCCTGCTCTGGCTGTGTCCTGTAGTGACCTTCACTCCTCACATGGTGCTACCCACATGCAGATATTCTGAAAGACTAAATCTCTCCTGCCCCAGCAAAGTGCCCAGCTGAGGGTGAAGTGAGCCACACGACTGCTGTAAGTCTGGTCTCCTCCACCTGCTGGGCACAGTGTCACTTGCTGCATGGATACACACACCCTCTGATCCTCATCTGCTCCTGCACCTGAAATGTGCTCTTCATCCTGGGCTGTGCTCTGAGCTGCCTCGTCCCTCTCTGTACCTGGTGGGTTGTGAGAGCTGTCACTGGGTCTCTCTGTCAGGTCAGCGGCCCGAGACTGGCTGGGACTGACCACACATTTGCCAAGAGGCAGATAGCAAGCCAAAAAATAAAAGTATTTTATCTAAGAGGGACATAAAGGGACCTAAACAGATGCCTAGAGTGCAGAAAGACTTCAAAAGGATGTTTGATTTTCCCTGGTGATTCTATGCTTTAAAATGTTTAAACAAATCCAATGTATAATTTGGTCAAAGGACAAGAATATATATATAGAAGAGAATGGTGATAACTCAAGAAGCTTTGGAGGACATAAATGTCAAGGAAGGAGGAGTGGTTACAGTGGTACTAGTGGGATAGCCAGGAGGACCTAAGTGGATTTGAGAAAAGGAAAATTTTGGCTCAGTACAAGGAACAAATATAGGAACTAAATAAAGCAACCTAAAATAAGTAACTGTACAAAGCCTAAGAAACCAAACAAACCCTTTCCTCCAAGAAGTTATTTTGGAAGAGGAAAAGTACCAGATACTACATTGAGTTCTTTGCAAGCTTCTCTCTTGTTGTGGGTTTTTGTATGGAAGCCACTCAAAAAGTGATGGTGATGGTGGCTGCCTAAAATGGGAAGAGCCAACAATAATTGCTGTTTGATCTGAACAATCCCCAAAAGGGAGAGAGGGTGAAATCCCTCAGAAGCAGTAAATTAAAACTGAGCAGAAACCTGGCACAAAGAGTAAGTGACGCATGCAGTGAATGGCACAATCTTGTGTCGGGCACTGCACAGAGAGGACAGACACATCATGATTTTCCGTGTCTAAAATAAAAAGCCTATAAAAAGTACTTCTTCCCGTTATGGAGACAAATACATTTGACAAGAGCAATTTATCTTCTTATTAGAGAATTGATGCTTTTTTTCTTTCTTTTTTTTTTTTGTGTTCTCCGTTCCCGGGTGAGTTGTAAGTGCAGAGAAAAAAAAAAGGTGTCTGATCTGGGTAAAGAGTCTAGCACAGGGGGGTCTGAAACTGGGACAATATTTCACATTGAGAGTGCTCTCTCTTCACTGGAGTGTCCCTGGGGTTTAGAGGACGTGATAAAGCATGTTCAGTCCAAGTGGAGGAAATGTTAAAACTTCAGACAAAAATAGACATAGTCTTTAAATTTAGGCACTGTGTTAGAAAAACCGTAGCAGGAGCTAAACCAAATGTTTGAAGATGTGGAATTTTAAAGTCAGACTAATGGTCAAAACCAGAGATCAAAGTTGATCTTCCCAGACGGAATTTTCTATTTCATCCGTGAAGGTTTTTTTTAAAATGAAGGCTAGAAATATCTGTATATTGATGGCTGTGCTTTGATGGATGAGTAGCAAAACAAGGCTGGTCACTAGATCAGTGGGACAGATGCTGCAAAGGAGAGCATCCTCTTCAGCTTTATGAAGCACTGACTCCTGGGCCAGCAGGGATGCAAAGAGCTGCTGCACCGTGTTCACAGTCCATTAACCACTGGCATTTTCAGTGCATACCAAAGCCCAGATCAAATAACTCTGCTGTTAGATCATGCTAAAGTGCTCCACTGCTTATTTCTGTCCGTCACATCCCAGTTACCAGGCTGTAGGGGCACCGGTGAAAGTGCCATGTGGAAGCTTTAAACAATATAAACTTCAGTCCTTGAAACAAACAAACGTGCAATGAATGAGCACTCGTTGTTCCCTCGCTCTGTTTATGCTTTGGTGAAGAAGGCAGAGGGTTCCTGCTGAAAAGTGGGATGACAAGCTTAAAAGGACACGGGCACAGTGCCAGGCAGCAAATCCCAGCATCACCCCACTGTGCAGAGCCACCACTCTCCTCCTTCCTGCTGCCCTGGGCCCTGGGATGAAGGCTCAGGATGCAGCTCGGTTCTCGCCTCTCTGCTGGCTTCTGGCCCGGCCTGGCGAACGATTGCTGGTTAGGAAGGAGGCAGGGGACGGGAATGTGCTGCCATCACGGCACTCCTCATTCCCCTCCATGGTTTTGAGTTCTTGGGCGTTTTGTTTCAAGGGCAGCACTCTCCGGATGTTTTCATTCTCGTGTACTTGCAGATGTGACTCTCTGCCAAGCGATGTGCCTTTTTTTATCTGGGAAAATCCTCGGTGTTGTTTTACGAGACGGACACACGAGGCCCAGGAACCACCAGCACGTACAAACGCCTGCAATCTTTCTGCAGACAAAGCCTGCGGGCCGGATTTTTGCCATCCCCCCCCCCCCGAGATAGCAGAAATCAGAGCTCGCAGTGGCGCCCGGGTGTTGGCGGCAGAGGCTCCCGCTGGCCCCGGGCCAGAGCCCACAGCCCGGGCTGGCGGCGAGGGAGCCGTGCCGGGGCTGCTCTGCGCTGTCCCTGCCCGGCAGCCCCGGGCTGGCAGCACGGACTGCTCGGCTGCAGAGCCTGCGCTGCTTCACTGCTGCAGGCTGGGGGATGAACCGCGCTGACCCCTCGGGTGTGCAAGCACACGCAGAGGCAGCTTAGATCTTCTCTCCTTTCGCCACGTGGTCCTGCCGTGCTGTCCCTCCCAAGCACCATCCTTCTCTCTGTCTGTTTATTAACCTCTTCTCCCAGATACCTACCACTGATCTTTTCCCTATAGGTCCTGATTTTTAACTCTTCTACCTACTGTACTAGCCTACACCCAAATGCCACACTGGAACACAAATACTGGAACCTCTGAACTACCAGGGACAATGTATCCCTAACATTATTATCATTACTAATAGAACAGCATGCAATAATTGCAATAATATATAAAACAGGTAAAATAATGCCAGTTACATACTAGCATTCTACAGCTGGAAGGAACAATTCCCAGGAATGCTCTATTCTGTTCAAGGATGGCACATGCTTTGGGGATATAGCCTGCTGGTGCCAAGGGAAATGTAGGAACTGAGACAGCATCACTCTTTGTTTTTATTTAATGGCTTGTAATCTCAACAGGCATGAAGCAGAGGGTAATAGAAAGACTAACTTTATGTCTGAAGTCAGGGCATAAGTGTGTTAGAAAATCCTGATGAAAGAGGAAATAGTTTCCTTTTTATGCTAATAAAGCTTGTTTCTCTTAGGTGTGGAGAAAGGACTGTCCTGTCTTAGCTGAAATTTTCCTGAGACACTACAGGTCACACAGAGACACCCAACATGGAAACTTTCTGCCCACACCATTTGTCAATGCTATCAACAACTCTTAATCAGACTCGGTAAGAGGAAGGGTCAGGCAAACTCAGCCATTAGCATTTTCCTCCCTGTGCCTCTCATAATCAGATGTGGCCTTATCCATCTTGCTGGGTCAGCAGTTTTACAGCTAGGTGAGGCAGTGGAGGAGCCACATGCATGTACCTTCAGACAGCTGCAATATTCAGCTCTTGGTTTTGTTTTAATGGCAAATGAAGCAGTGGGAAAGGACAAGGGATGTCCACCAGGATGACGTGAGTGTGGAAGAACAACACCTGCATCCTCTCTGAGCACCCACCTCCTCTCTTGCTGCTACTGTGTCCATAACACCAATGAATCAATAGTGGTATTTGTGCTTGCCACTGAAAATATCATCATAGAAGTAGCTGAACAAAGCCTAGGTCAAAATCAGCAGGAAAAATATGACTGTGTCTTTTCTTGCTGTTCAGGCATCCATATCCTGAGAAAATCCTGCACTGCCCAAAATAATGTAAGTGTTCTTATATTTGCCTGCTCAAGAGCTGTTTTATTAGTGATATCAAGATGGAAAACACAGGTGTTAATGAGATCAGCCTATCTCAGTCCCCATTAATTTGTGTTTTGGGTTGCTATGAAAGGAGCTCCATAACCCACTGATGCAAACAGGGGGAGTTCCCTGGCAGCAGAGCCCCCCTGTTGAAGAAGGGCATGGAACTGGGGCTCAAAACAGCGAAAAGACCCAGTGCTGTGGCTTTATTCCTGCAGCCTGTGCAGTTTAACTCTGGACAGAAATCTGAGGCCATCATCTCCTGATTCAGGTTCCTCTCTAGCAATGCTTTTGCTCATGGAGCCATTGCTTCCCCCTTACAGCTACAGCCATTCCTTCCTTCAGCTGCATCTCAGCACGATGGGTTATAGAGCCAGGTGTTGAACCCCAACAGAGAACTGATCCAGGCTAAAACCCCAGTGTGGTAGGATGAGAAGACAGCTAGGTCTCTTTAAATGGGTGTTCCCATAAAAATTCCTACAGGAAAACACAGCCCCTGGTTTCAGATGGCAGCCAGGAGCATGGCCAGCTCTCCCTGGGCACGGATGTGTGAGCCATGGAGAAACCTGTCTGTGATTTTGCCCCACTTGGATCCACTGATTGTGTCTGCTCCTGTGTTCAGAGATAATCTTCAATGGAAAAAAAAAAGGCAGGTGTTTTTCTGGCCCTTCTTTTTTCACTACTCAAAGATTAAAAAAAAAAAAAAAAAAAGTGGTGCCTACCTTCAAATGTTTTCCTCTCTGTCAGAAATCCAGGTCTCAGCAAGCTGGCTTCCTTGAAAGCTTCTGGTGATAAAGCAGAAGCAGTTTTGTGTGGCACCAGCTGCAGCAACTTTCAGGGAAAATCTGAGGGAGGGGAAATGAGTTCATTGAGACCACCTGGAGCTCTGTGTGCCACCAAAGAGGACCAATGGGGCAGAAAGCAGCAGTGAAAGGTCAAGTTTTAAGATAAATATGGAAACAGTCATTGCACAGGATTTCTCTGGTAAATTCACTTTGCAAATACAAAAACTCCCAGAAGTGAGGGTTATCCACAGTGCTACGCCCTAATTAAACCTCTCCAGCAAAACACAGCCACAGATCCCAATTCTACTTGCAGTTCAGCTTCCTCTTACACAGCTTCTGGGCTTCCCAGCACTGCCACAGCTGAGAGCTACCCCACCCTTCAGAGCCTGCTGTGGTGCAAGCCTCACTTGGGGAAACCAGGTTGTTCTTTAGAAGTTCACCACTCCAACCACAGCCCTGAAAGAGCTGCTCCCATGTGGACAGATATTGTTGTTAAATGGCTGGTGATAGTCAGAGCTCAGTTAAAAGGCAGGAAGCAGAGTAAAAGCATGAGTGCAAGATTTCATGGTGAAAAGGAACAGTTAACTGAGCCTCAGGCACAACATTTCTCTCTTACACTTAATTTAACACTCATTCTGACAGCACCTGGCCATGCAGACCTTTCATCTGCTGGCTGCAGCCTCTCCACAGCCCTGACTCAGGTAGCCCTTTCCTACAAGCCCTGTTTGAGTGGGAAACTGTCCAAGAGGCCCTAGAAAAGTTCAATCCCCTTAGACCCAGCAATTTCTTACCTCTCTAGGAATGACTGCATCAAGCAAAGCCCAGTTACTCATTGTTTGGCAAGTGGAGAAGCACTACTTCAGGCCTGAGCTTGCTTCCTCATGGACAGGAAAACGCTTCCAGGCTATTCTTGCCTCTCCTCCCAGTCCTGTGTCCCCTGTCCTGTTATATTATATTAGCAATACTTGAGAAATTGCATTTGCTACTCTGTTTCTGTTGAATGGGGATAGAGGAAAACAAAGCTGCAAAGGTGTGATGATGTTGCTGTTCATCAGTGCGTTAATGGAGGTAGGAAGTTTGGTTGGTGATTTTGAAAATATTAATGTTCCCTCCATAAACTGGCTTTCCACCCAGCATTATGGTCCCCCAGCCTCTCCCTCCTGGCAGAAGGGCTCTGCCACTGAGAGAAGCCACCCTCATTGTGCCACCCATGGCAAAAATTGCTGTCTACTCCCACAGAGAACCAATCTGAGTAGGTAGCATTTAGAAAAATATAAAATAAAATTAGGCAGAGCTTTAAAAAAAACCCAAAACAAGAAAGATCTTTCATCAGATCTGCTCCCTGCACTGGCTCATTAAATGCTACAATGAGAATTAAGCCAGGGTGAGGGTCCAGTTTATTCCTACTCTTGCATTGCCCCTATCCTGACTCTCCTTGGCTGCTGGCCAGGTGACACAAAGCACTCAGGCAGGGATGCCACATGCAAAATAAACCAGGAGAAATCTGGGAGGCAGGATGCCTGTCAGCAATTTGACCATACAAATGGCTTGGGACAGCTCAAAGTGGAGAATGAACAACAGAAAAAGGGAGGTGATGCTGAGCTCAGCTCCCCAGGACCTGGCAAATAGATTTCCTGGGATGTTTAGGGGATATCTCACAGACTTCAGGACAAACAGTGCTGCCTGTAGCCCCTGAAGTCAGGGACCTTGGAGCCCATTTGCCCTTTTTCCTGAAGTGCTGTGAATTAGTATTATAAAACCACGACTTCCCTCCACCCCTTTCCTGCTGCATTCCTTTATGGGCTGAAGTTCTTCCTCTCATCCTGAAGGTTTTCCAGGGGAGGAACTCAAATGTGATTGCAATGGATTGGCCACCATGCCCTGCCTCCTGCAGCCATCAATGTCCCCTCATGCAGCTGAAGGGCTGCCAGGGAGGAGGGGTCCCACAGATGGTGCCACTCCCTTGTGGCATCACAGCCCACACCAGCATGTGGTTTGCACTGTGATGCACATGGCCAGGATGTGGAAGAGTCGACAGGATTAAGGCACTTCCAGAAGGAGCAGGCAGAAATCTGATTGCCTGTGAAGCCAGCAAATTTCCTCACTGGCTGAGGCTCTGCCACAGCAGGCAGTACCTATCCCAGAGCCAGCGAGATGCCAGCCCTGCACCACACTGGGGACTGGGCAAGACTCATTGTCTGCTGGGGAGGCAAGGAGACTTTCCTGGGAAAAGGGAGGTGCCCAAGGGCCCAGAGGGAGAAAGGGACTCTGGAGGGCTGGCTGGAAGGGGTGCTCACAGGACTGGCCAGCTGCCAGCAGAGGCTGAAGCTACACAGAGCATTTCAGGCTTAAGAGGTCAAGGGAAAACTCTCAGGGAGCCCAAGAGCAGGGGTGGCCAGTGATTGTTTAAAGCCCAGTCTGAAGCTCATAGGAAGGTGAGTTTAGGAGCAGAGGGAACTGAGGTGACCCTCTGCAGCTACCCCAAGCCACACACTCCCCATCTTCACCCCAAGCAGGCAAACAGAGCTGGTTTTGGTCATGACTCAGCCACTTTGCTCCAAACAGGAAACTAAGAAATGTGTTTATGTCTTCCTCAAGAGGAAAATAAAACAAAAACAGAGCAAAAGCCTCCACTTGGGATTACAGGAATGAAAGATGGGCAACAGGAAACACTATTTCCAATGCTGGGAAATGCAGTTGTTATGTCAACCAGCTGCTGTTGGCAGTCCCACATGGCATGATAAATGGAACTGGGCTTGGTGTGGAAGCCAGCTGGCCTGCACCAGCCAAATCCTTGTGGGAATAGATGAAAGCTTGAGGAAGAATTTGTCCTCATCCAAATGTGGGTGGCTTTGGAGAACATCAGCTATCAGTGACCCAGGTTTGCTGTGGGGTGGATGTTGTGAGCCACCAGCACTCCAAACTGGTTTGCCCTTGAGGAACAAGAGATTTCAAAGGAAACCTTTTTCTTTCAAGGGTGACCTCTTCCTTTCACACAATGCAAATCCAACATCCTCTTCAGCTCAGTCTGAGATACAATCAGGGAGCAAAAAAAGGAAGCAAATGAGCTGAAAGAGATGAGTGTCCCAAAAGCCCTGGGTGTGCTCTTGCACCACTTGGGGTTTCCCTTCACCTGACACAAATGAAGAAAAGCCACTGAGAAGCCACATGGACCCTTGAGTCACATCTGAGACTGGTGGAACCACCACCTCATTGACCTCTGCCAGTGGCAGGGGGCTGAAAGTCCCAGTGGGCAGCTTTGCTCAAAAACAGACATCATAGAACACTGGCTGTGACATTTTGTACCAGAAATAGTGAGGCCAGCAGGACCAGTGTGGTGATCATCCCCCCATACTCAGCACTGTGTCCAGTTTTGGGCCCCTCACTACAATAAAGGCATTGAGGTGCTGGTGCCTTCCAGAGAAGGGCAGTGGTGAAGGGTCTGGACACAAATCTTATGGGGCCCAGCTGAAGGAACTGAGTTTGTTCAGCCCGGAGAAAAGGAAGTTCAGGGGAGACCTTATCTCTCTCTAAACTGCCTGACAGGAGGCTGCAGCAAGATGAGAGTCAGCTTCTTCTCCCAGGTGACACAAGACAGGACAAGTGGAAAAGGCTTCAAGTTGTGCCAGAGAAGGTTTTGATTGGATATTCATAAAAATTTCTTCACCAAATGGTTGTCTTGCAGTTGGACAGGCAGTCCAGGGAAGCGGTGAATTCACCATCCCTGGATGTATTTAAAAGATGTGTGGATATGGCACTTAAGGACATGGTTTAGTGGTGGACTTGGCAGTGCTGGGTTAAAAATTGGATTCAATAATCTAAAGGTGTTTTCCAACATAAATGATTCTATGATTCCATAATACTTTGTAACCCAGAGAATATATAGATGGTGACTCACCTGTTGCAGCACTGGCAGCTCTGCAGGACAGAGTGCTGATTTCTGTACCCCAAAGAACATTTGAAGAAGCCAAAACTGCGAGTTCTGTTGCAAAAGTAACCTCAAATAGTAACACTCTTGCAGGACTTCACAAACTGTCTGAAGGGAGGCTTACATGGTTGTTTTAGAAAAGCAGTCTTTTCAGACAGGTGAACAACCACTTTTCCCTGCAGTTCTGAATAGATTTTCTTAATAAAATTATGAGCTTGTCCCTATTTTGGGGGCTAGTCAGACCATTTGATTGCTCAAAATTGGATGTGAAGGACTCTCTGATGCATTGAAAGCAAATATGTCAAGCTGAGTGGCTTGAGAGCAGAAATAGCAACTTAGCCCTTTTCTGAAGGTTGGTGACTGTATCTGATGCAGTGATGACAATGTGCCTTTAAAATACAGAGGGCAATTATTGTGTCCTTCTGCCCACACCTCTGTTTGCCAGATTCCAACCCAGCCCTTCCCAGGAGACAGGGGAAAGGCAAAGCCCACAGCAATTGATTTAATTGGCTTCACTGCCCTGTAATTTTTATCCTCTGGTGTGCAGCTGGCATTTTGTTTACATACTCCTGTATTCAACACAAATTAACCATGTTTAAAGGGGACAGGAATATTGCTCTCAGATGTACTAGATCTTGGCCCTCCTCATAAACTCTAATTTCCACAGATTAAGTTGTTTAGAAATCTGTGGATGTAATTAATAACAGCCAAAGGGCAGGAGTATTTAAGCAAAGAACAAAAGGGAAATTCTGTGTGAAATAAACTTCAATTTATTGTTAAAATTATTATTTAAATTAATGTATTCAACTTCATCAGTGAAGTAACAGCTAAAATTACCAATAAATAAAATAAAGAACCTTGAAAAACTCTCTCTGCTATTGTCTAGCTGCTCCAAGGAGGTTTCCTTGTCCCATGGCAGCTGCCCTAGTACAGCAGAAAAGATAAAGTGGTTTTGGCCAGCAGGTCCCTTCCAGCACCCTGGCCCATAGCTGCTCCCAGAAGAGCTGAGGGGAGGCAAAGGAACAGCAGCTTGCCTCCTGGAGCACCTCGACCACCCCAGCACTGGAGAAAAGAAGGCTCTTTTTTTTCTAGGGAAACCTTATTGCAGCCTTTCAGTACTTGAAATGAGCCTTGAGGTGAGATGAGGACAAACTCTTTAGGGGTCTCAGGGTCTGTTGCAATAGAACAAGGAGTAAACTGAAGGAGGATCAACTTAGATTAGGTATAAGGAAGAAATTGTTTTTTACAATGAGGGTGGTGGAACACTGGAACAGGTTGCCCAAAGAGGTGGTTGATGTCCCATCCCTGGAAGCATTCAAGATCAGGCTGGATGGGACTGAGCAAACTGGTACAGTTGAAGATGTAGGGAGGTTGAGCTAGATGGTTTTTAAGGGCCCCTTTCAATCCCAACCATTCTATGATTCTATGATTTGAGCATCTCAGAGATTTTGGGAACTCACAGAGAAATCACAGTGCAGTACTCACTTCCTGTAGGGACCCCTAAGGCAGGAATAGGTTCCAACACAGAAGCAGACACAGCTGGCACTGCAGCTTGAGCTCCTGACAAGGATAGCACAAAATTAGCTGAGGGAAATTAGTGAGAGACTGGAAAAACAGTGGGGAGATGAATGAGAAGAGCAGGAGATAAGAAATCCCTGCCACAGGTCCTCACAGCACCTCCTCTGAAGGGCTCTGTGTGCTCTCACCCACCCACCCTCAGGTGTGTACTCACAATGAAAAGTGATATATTGTGCAAAACCATGACTTAGTTTTCTTATTTTCTGTCACCAACTCTCTGCCTGGTGCCTTCCTCACCAAGAGCTTTTGTGCACAAGGGATGTCTGACACCTGCTGAAACAGAGCTGGACTTTCCTCTGAGCACATCCCTCTCGCTGGCTGCAGGGCTGCTGCCACACTGAGGGGGTGAAGCTGCCAATTGCCTCAGAGATCAAAATTTCAGCACAAAGCAGAATTAGTAGGAAGGTGGGCTGGGATGGAGGCAGGAGGAAGCAAAGCCATATGGGCGTGAAATGCCGAGGGCGGCGAATGACGGTGAGGACGGGGGAACTAAAAGAGAGGGGGGCACCTGTCCCTGAACCTCCGAGCCTGGAACAAGGAGCCATCCATTTGCACCTGTAACCCATCCGCGCTTCTCTGGGCCACCGGTGGAGGGCACGTCCCTGGTGTCAGATTCCAAACCTGAAAATAACCCCTCGGGTCGGCTGAGGGCGCGGCCGACCGCTGAGCAACGCCGTGGGCGAGGGGCTGCTGGGCACAGGGGAACTGGGAAGTGATGACAACTCCGCGGGCATGAGGGGCACGGAAAGTCCGCCAGGAGCAAGGTCAGGAAGGGAAAGGAAGGGAAGGACGCTCACACAAGGCTCCAGCGCAGTGGTTTTGGGGACTGATCACAAAGCCGCTCTAGGAGGCTGAGATGCTACTGGACCAGTGCACAGGGAGGAATGATGGTGGTGGTGGTGATGATGATGGTGGTGACAATAGTGCCATCCTCCAAGCCTCTGCAGAGCCTCTGGGGTGAGAGGGAGGAGCTGGCAGGTGATGGCAGCAGCAGCAGGCTGTGGTACAAGCAGGGGACAGAAATGGCAGCAGGTTTGGGCACAGATTGGCTGCTGCTCACTTTCAAGGCAGCACAATGTGCCACTTCTACCCAGCCCTTCTCTTCTGGGAGGTTCCCAGCTCAGCCTGGCACTCATCCCTACTCATGCAGGAGCAGGTGTCACTGCTGACTTTTTGATGGTGGCATTAAAAAATCAGTCTCCAGAAAGGCTGTTTTGGTTGCTTTCCACTTCTGTTATTTGTCTGCATTTTTGAATGTTTCCAGGAAGATTTAGGTTGGTTTGGTTTCGCTTTTTTTTTTTTCATTTTGGGGACTGTTTGGTTTGTTTTTGGTTTTTTTTTTTTTGAACACTTGGGTAAAGAAAGTATGATCTGTGAAAAGAAAGGCCCTAAAAAAAGGCAGATGTATCAGGGGGAGAAGAGTCCCTAGCTCTCCCTGCTGTGGGGTTTACAGCCCCTCATGGACATGTCTGCCTTTGAGAGAGCTGACAAGAATTAAAGAATAACATGACTTAACCTGAACAGCACACATGGGCTTGCCTGTTCCTGCAATTACACACTCAGGAAATTAATTTTGATAACTGCTCCTGAATACCTTCCTGTGCAAACAAAACCTGGCTGGATTTCTTTCCTCTCCTATCACTGGGTAATCCCAAAGGGGATACTGAGAGGCCCTGAAAGCGTGTTATGAAACCACCATGAGGCACAGGAACCTTCACATAAGGAAGAACTGGATCCTTGCCCATCCCAGCCAGGAACACCAGAAACTGCCCTGTCTGGACATGCTCTGGCTCACGGTGATGTAGTGACAGCTTCTCCCACTCCGCTGTGGTGAAGTGGTCTGGGTTGTGAAGGGAGGTGGAAATTTTGTGTGTGTGACTCACCACAGTAATCCTGTATTTCAAAACTGCTTAAGCTACCCAGCATGGATTTTGTATCAGTGATCTATATACACTCTTTAACATGAGGATTTTTTGTTTCAGTGACCTACATGTGCTATTTGATACGAGATGTGTGGCTGCTGTCTGATTTCAGCTCAGAGACCTGCCTGAGAATTAAATCAGAACAGAAGGTACTTGCTTTGAAAAATCAAGCCTGATCTCACAACTTTCCTCAATCAGCATCACAAACTGGAGCCATCCAGCACTTTTCACCAAACAGCCCAAATTTCACAACACCAGCTCTCACCCCAGACAAGAACCCCAAGCTCTTTTTGTGTGTTACAGAAGAAGCCACAGATTTATTTTTCTTTTGTTTTCTGATGCACATATGAAGTTTTAGAATTTAACCACTGACCCATGCTAAGAGTTTTCAGATGTTTCTGGCTGTGGCTTGCCTGACAGCAGTGGAAAGAGGCAGGAGAGGTGATGGTCCCCATCCCTTCAGGACAGGGATCCACTCGACTCCCACTTGCAGGCACCCTGCTCCATTGTACCACAGACTGCCCAGGTCACCTGCCCCAGCTTAGCCTGGGAGGAAGGGAAATGCTTTCAATGTCAGACATAAAACATTGGTAGTGAGCACAGCCAGGTAGCAAATGAAAACTCCCCATCAGCTGCTCGTGTGAGTGCTCAGAAGCCTGAACTTGTTCCCTGGCTGCACACAGTGGGGTCTTCCCTTTGCTATCCTGGACCAATGCTCTCACCCTGGGAACAGCAGTAGGGAACACTGCTGCTGAGCACTCTTGGGCCAAAGTCGCCCCTTGATTCATCCCACTTGACTTATAAAAGATCCATCTAAGCTCCCTTGAGTGCTGTGACAGTCCAGATAATGACAACCACAGGAAAGATGCCAAATATTTTAGCTCCCATGTTTTTGGGGTTTTTTAAATGAATCAACTATGAAAAAGGACAAAGGAAAAGGTTACTCATTTTCTGTAAAACTACCAATTCTCTCCTGGAGAGAATTAGTTCATCCAGTTGACTCCTCTTCATCCCAACCTCACATCCTATGATTGAAAAGAGAGAAAAATTTCACCCATTTTGCACATGTAACTCCAGCCACTGAGAATGAATCTCTTTTCCCACTATCTGTTTTCTCCCTTTTTCTGCCTAGTATCAAGCCTAGCAAAGTGACACATGGGAAAGTAAACCAGGAACTTCACACTTGCTTTCCTTTGCAATGTATTTAAAGCATAAGGCTCCCACCCATTACCATGACAGAAAGGCATTTGTACAGTGAAGGTGAAAAGAGGAAAGGAAGCCTCTTCCTTCCTTTCTTGCTTGCATGCTTTTAAATGATCAACACTAGACAGAGCTATAAAATAACAGCTTGATAGAGATGGTCCTCATTCCTGCCAGATCTTGTCTCTGTAAAAGAGCTAGGAGGATGATCTCTAATGTCTTCTGCAGGACTGGTGTGCCAAACTCACCTTTCCAGGATTCCTCTACTGAAACAATTGTGAGTTTAAACCATACTCGCATTTCTTACATGTTTTACCCATATTCCATAGCAGTGATCACTGCAATGACAGACAGAGAACACAAACTCACCATAAGATGCAGCACCACACAAAGGACAGTCAGGAGGAGACCAGGAGGAAGGCAGCTTTCATATTCCCACACTTTTTGGCTTCTCTTACCAGACTCCTTGCAAGACAGGGCAGGAATAAATCATTATCAGTGGTAACAGTGCTGGTACAGTGCAGCTTCCTGTCCAGAAGCAGCTGCTTGCATCAAACAACTCAGCCTGGCTAATCAAGGCAGAAGTCAGAGGGGGAATTCCTGTGCTTATGACATCTCTGGGCAGAGTTGTTGAGGTTCATGAGGTCTCTCAAAATGTCCCTCACCAGCTGAGAGGTCTCAGCACACTTCCCCAGCCACAAGTTACATCGTGGCCAAGAGAAGAAAGATGTCAAACTTTTGTTCTGGGTTATTCAAAGCTTCTCCTGGTGATAACCCAGGGTTTTTCTAAGCTCCTCCACCTGTGCTTAGAAGAAATAAGAGATTTGTCTGGTTCACATCTCTCACAGTGTGCTTAGTGAACGAGGGGACTTTCTGCAGCTGTGTCTAGATTGGAGAATGGAATTATAGAATTGCTTAGGTTGGAAAAGGCCTCTAAGATCAGTGAGTCCAACCATTAACCCAGCACTGCCAAGGCCACCAATAAACAATGTCCCTAAGCACCACATCTACACATTTTTTTTGAACACTTCCAGGGTTAGTAATTTCAACACTTTCCTGGGAAGTCTGTTCCAATACTTGACCTCTCTTTCAGTGAAGAAATTTTTCCAAAATCAAATCTAAACATGCCCTGGGGGGAACATGAGGCCATTTCCCCTTGTCAGTTGTTACCTGGGAGAAGAGACCATTGCCCACCTGTACACAACCTCCTTTCAGATAATTGTATTATCAGTAGGGACTACCAGGGTAGACAGGGTGCTGAAAGCAAACCTGATCTGTAAGCTCTCCAAGACAGACCTTGTTTGCTTTATAATCTGCCCTGAATTTGATTTGGCCACATCTCTGCGAGATGATGGTGCTGTGTCAGCAGTGATACTCCAAAAGTAAGCATGAGCCAGCTTACTTTTTCAGCTTATAAACAGGTCACATTCACATGGCATTTGCAGTAACCCCAAAGCACTGAACAAGGAAATGACTTTCATAAAGATCTCTCCTCACGAGAAGGGGGTCATGTTATCCCTGTCTTACAGATGAGACAAACAGAAAGACCACAATTTGCTGTAAAATCGAGCACATGTTCCCTTTTCTACTCAACATGAGACACCTGGGAAAGGTTTACAACATGATCTGAACCACACTAAGACAGCTGGAAGATCACAGAGCCCACACTGCTGAGTTTGGAGGAGCTACACATGGTCTCTTCACATGGAGAAAACAGCACTGTATGGCCTGTGCTACCTTTTGTAGAGATAGGTGGGTGTTGGACAATGCCTGCACCCACTAAACCACATGGCCCAGCTTGCACACAGCCACCAGTCAAGGGTCCCAGTTAATGGGACTCATCATCCTCACATCACAGCTTCACTTCTTGCTTAGAGACTGGCCAAGGGGCTCCAGGGTCCCTCAGCAAAGAGGGCTGCAGCCAGGAAACTGTAGAGAGCAACTCATCCCACCTCATCACCTGTGCTGAGAGAAGTTGGGGAAGGAGAGGTAGCAGGAAGAGGCCCTCCCACAGGAGAACCTCTTGTGGTGTGCCACAGCTGTCCTCTGGAGCTGGTGCCTCTGCCCTTGAGGACAGCTGGCTGAACAGAGCCTGGGGAGGCTCTGCCATGGTGTTGCTGCTGCCATCCCCAGCCAAGGGCGGCTGGATGTCATTTTGTGTGGCATTGGAAAGCTGAGCTTCAGGCTCAGGTGTCATATCATACATCACATTAGCTGCTCCAGCAGCCAGGAAGGGACAGTCAAGATTCATTAATGCTGTTTAATATTAATTATGTTTGTAGAGCAGTGCTGCAAAGGACCCTTTTGACAAGCATGTCCTTCCTTGGCTACATCATTTTTCCCTTTCTTTGCCTTCCAGAACCACACACTTCTTTCCATTAAAAGAAAATGACAGAGCATTATGATCTGTCAGCAGAGAATAAAACAGTTCAAAGTCATTGTGTTGTTGTTCACTTAATTTTTGACTTTTCCTCCCCATTTCTTCCAATGTATAGAATATTAGACCACTGCCCTGTGGAAACTGACCTGAATTCCTCTCTGAAAGCAACTGCAGAAGTGGCTGCCTGGGACAGTTCTTGTTGCAAAGAGTCAGTTTTCTTAACACAATGCTTTGAAGTCTTTGTCAAACGGAGGAAGTCAGTGACTACAGCCACTCTACAAACCACACAGGCTTTCACAACTGAAAAGGTGTGTTTTCCACAGGGCCACATTCTCTCAGTCACCTTTGGCCTTCCAATGCAACTGGAAAGTAACTCCTCAGGAGCAAAAGAGGAGTACATATAGGCAGGAGGAGAGCTGTGGTGAAATCCTTGCTGGGCAGATGGCTCAAGGCTCAGGTCATTGGCAGGGACTCAGTTGCACAAACCAGAAAGCAGAGACTGAAATCAGGGATGTTGGTGCTACTGTGAAATTATGTGGTCATATCTTGAAGCCAAGTGCCAGTAAGAAACATGGGCAAAATACAAACAATCACACATAGCAACATCTACTTTGTAATTCACTTTGTCTCACAGAATCACATCAAATCTGTGAAATAAACATGAGAATGGCAGGTTTTGGTGTTGGTGGCAGCAATACAGAAATACCATCCCACCACATTCCTGGGGTGGCCTGAATTCAGACAACCTTTTGCCACAATCACATTACAAATTCTTTCTACTTGCAACTGAATTTTTCCATTTTATGTAATTCCATGGGTTTTACTCTTCCCTTTGAAATGTCTTGCACTGAAACACACCACTTGGCTTTCTTTTTCTTCCTGCCAAGCAGTCTCTCACTTTGATTCAACACATTTTTCAAACTAGAGAATTTTTTCCCCATCAGCATTCAAGGCAATAGGCAGCACATTCAATTCATTAATGTTCTGACATGGCAGCAAACAAAAATTTTGCCTGTATTGACACAAAGGCCTGAGACTCACCTAAGGTTTTAATTCACTGTAATGACACCAAGGAAAAGATTTAACCTCACCAATGTGTCCAAGCAGTGTTGGATACACACAGCAGAGGCCAAGGGCAAGCACCCACCACCACCCAGCAAGGAAATACAACTTTTCTACATAGAATGACATTGACCCTCTCCTCCTTCCCAGCTTCTTGTGTGCCCTCCCTCCAGGCTGAAGTTCCGATTGTAACTGGATTTCTTTTGGCTCACAGAAAAGTCCCTCTGCCTGGGTTCCTGGCAGCGAGGGCGAGCGAGGCAGGGCAGCGGGGCTTGGCTGCCACCTCCTGGCCGCTGACCGCCTTCTTCGCCGGACACACCGCAAACCCCACGGAAAACAAACAGACCAAAAATACAAATAATAACCGCCACTGCCCTCCGACTGCTCGGGTTCAGCCCCTTTTAAATCCGCAGGAATAAACATTTATCATGGAGAAGGGGTTCGAGTTAGGTTGCTGAGCTTCAGCATGCTGAGCTTCACAAATTAATACAGTTTTTATGTATATGAATATGCATATGTTCATGGTTTTTAATAATATGAAAGCTTGTGACACTGCAGGAACAGTTAAAATCTTGCACACAGGAGCTACAAGGCTCCCATGAATGTTTCTCCTTCAGCTTTAGAAAAAACTTGCATGTATTTGTTCCAGGGAAAAGCAACAAAGAAATAAATCTTACTAATTTTTTTCTCAATTTCTTCGTCCTCTTCCCTTTTTATGAGGAAAAGAGAAATTTTTCCCATTTTATCCTCTAAACACTAAATATATCCACTGAACACAATATTTCAATTTTCTTGGAACACTCTGCTTTATTCTTGATATATACTTTGAGAGTTTTGAAAGCATCATATGAAATCTCGAACTTGTGTCTTTCAAAGTATTATGGAAAGACTAAGATAAAAGGTTGTCACGTGAAAAAAATGCAAAATTCTCATACATTGCCTTCTGTAATCCTGGGAATTTCAAAACTACAAAACTGTGGTGTCAAAGTATTCTTTATTCATGGCCACAAAGCAAGCCTGGGAGAAATAATTCAAAATAAATTAAGGCATTTGTTTTGTATGCAGCAGGTAACTGAGGCTTGGGATTGCATGGACATGTGCATGAGGAAGGATAATGAGAAAAATCCATCAAATTAGTTTTCTCACATCAGCATTCATGAAAGACAGCGTTTCATAAAATCTTCACATCAACAAGTCACCATGACTCCTCAAGGACATTAAAAGAACAATGAACTTCCCAAAACAACAGGACAAAGGAATTTTTTTTTGTTCAAAACAGCAACTCTGGGCCTTGATGTGCCATCACTCAGCTGAGACAGTGAAACAATTAGGGGAGGTCCTATCACATCTTGAATCCACCCAGACATTCCGAAATCTTCTGCCCATCACAGATGAAGGTCAGAAAGGCCAAGCCAAGAATTGTAAACTGACAAATTTCAGCAAGGAATCTGCACTGAAGCCAGCCAAAGCCTGGCCAGCCTTTGTCTCTAATTTGAAATAAATCCTATTGGGAAAAAACCCCAACCCCATCCTCCATATGTGGATGTAAGCACACAGAAGAGATTAGCTGTTACTAAGAATAAGACCGACGTGCGCTCTGACGACAGCTGGATAACAGGCACCAACAATTGCAACCCCCCAGTGTGGACTGAGCACTGGCTGAAGTCAGAAAAATGTGCTTTCCTATGGATAAACCTGGGCTGATCCCAGGCCCCTTCTGCAGAGATATCCCTGAGCCCAGCACATGTGAATCAATCTGGTGTTTGGCATTAGAGATAAAGCTACAAAACAACATCGTGAAGAGGATTTCCCTGCGGTTAAAATCTGCTTCTCTCTAAGGTGCTGTTCCCAGTGTGACCAGTAACTGTCTGTGCCTTTAAAGTCCTTTCTAACTGCCTTATAATCTGGCATATTGCCACATGGGGGAGACTTTCTAAATGCCTTATGTGATTTTAGCAGCAAATCCAAATGCAAATACCAGCAACCTAGACATACCTATTATTTTCTTCAGCTGGTTTGAAAAGTCATAGAAAGCAACGCAGCAAAAGCACTGAGTAATGGGCTATTCTGCAAGAAAACACCCCACAGTCCAGACCATTCCAGCTCCAAAAGAGTATACACCCAAGATTTCAGTCAGGGATTGTTAAATGAAGCCTCTCACCACTGGTACAGCTGAGATGGGCAGTGAACTGTGCAGTTGATCACTGCTGCCACAGCACTCCCATGAGCTGAGCTCCACTGTGCAAGTGCTACACCAGGATCTGTTAATGTGCTGGAGAATCTCTCCCAGATAGATCCTGGCCTTGTTATCACTTTACATTTCCATTGTTGCAAGCTATGGGGACTCTGGTCTTGCTGGGCTTTCTGATCTGGACCACCACCAAATTCCTGCTTTTCCCTCTCCTCCAGCTGCAGTAACTGCACTGGCACTTCCCTGACTAGAGAGGACAGAAATAAATCCATCTTTGCAAAAGCTTCTGCCCCTTACCTTGAAGTGGCTGTGCTGTGCTTCAGGCTGCTTTGACAAATTCACTACCCATTGCTACAAACAGCAGAGAAAAATGTTGTCAGCCAAACAGAAAGGTGGAGATATCTCTTTTTAGTTCTCATTTTCCAGAAGATTCTGGAGTCCATTTCTTTCAAACACAAGGAAAGGATGAATAAAGTTAAAATAATTCTGTAGCAGGCAGTTTATTGCATGATGCAGTGCCAGTTCAAGAAAGCTCTTTTGCTGTTGTTCATTGAATCCTAAAGCTATAAAAACGACTGGTTTAATACCCATCTTCCTCATCACCTCATCCTCATTCTTCTTTGCTTTAAATCATAATGATTAAAAAATAAAAAAGAAGTCATAAACCCCAACAATAGGCTTAAACACTACAGGCCTCTCTCCCACAGCCCTGTGCTCTCCTGCTCCATGCTCATCAGCTGAGAAATGTTTTTGACATGTGGTGTAAAAATAACTCCACTGATGGCAATGAATACCTTTTCCAACAGATGCCCGTGCAAGGAATATCCCAGTTGTGAAAGCTCACCTGTTTTTTCCTCTGAACAGACTGTGTTTACCTGCCTTTACTACAGAAGTCCAGCAAGGAGCAGGGTCAGTACTCCCCCTTTTCCTTCCTCAGCAGGTGAGCAGTAAGACATGTAAGGAAGGATTAATCTGAACAAGAAGCTTTGCAGTGCAGCAGTGCAGCATGCTCTCGTCCTCCTGGTCAGACCAGAGGTAAATCCTGGTTTTCCTCCCACAAAAGGGTATGCACCAGCTTTCAGATTTTAATAACTTTCTTCATGGCAGCCAGAAAATTGTTTGATGGGGAGACTCTTCCAGCAAAGTACAGGCAGCTCTGGCAGCAAATACTGTTATTTAGTGGCACTCAGCAATTCAACATTACAGAAGACAAAACACATTATACCCTATCAGTTGCCATCCTCCTAACTGAGGCTTAGTGAAGAGCATTTCTATTATATCATATATTGAGATATATATATATTCACAAGCTAGATAGATATACAAGATATAAATATATACATATACACACAAAAAACATTAATGAATAAGCTAAAATGTGTTAAATACTGCCCTACTATATAGGCAAGCAACCTATAATCACAAGAAACAATTTTTGGAATACAAATTAGAGCAGAATTCATCCCAAATATCACAGACACCTGAGAAGCCACTTGCTTTGCAATCTCTTAAGATGCAACAGGGGTTTCCTACCTTCAGTCAAAGTGTGGGGTGGTAAAGAGAAAGAACAGCACAGGATTAAATTTAAATCTCCTAAACTGAGCCAA
This sequence comes from Notiomystis cincta, assembly GCA_013398075.1. Lineage (NCBI taxonomy): Eukaryota > Metazoa > Chordata > Aves > Passeriformes > Notiomystidae > Notiomystis > Notiomystis cincta. The sequence goes on from VZRX01021426.1 coordinate 792,309, forward strand.
GGACAGAATTACCCATGACGGAACTCAGCCAAGACAGACGATCTTCTCTGCTGCTTTTGTAACCATCTTTCCTTTCTCTCTTCTCTCAAAAACAGTATGAAAAATATAGGCAGAAGGTCTGTTTTTCACCTGAAGATGAAAATATTTTCTGTTAAGTTCTCTAGAAATGAATGTATGCAACTTTTTGGACGGAACACAGAGTTAGTACTGACTGCACAGCAGAAGTGCAGTGCACTGGCAGCCAAGGTTGTCACTGCAGGTACTCGTGCCTAGAGCTGCTTCTGCCACACCACCTCATACTCTGCCTCCATGTTCCATCTCCAGCTCCAATTGTCATAACCATGTCCATTAGGAGCCACTTGTGTCTAAGAAACACTTGTATGTTTTGTGCTGTTTCACAGGAACTCTGTCATTAGTTCTCCTACAACTATTTTTCTCCAGTGAAACAACCAATCTACAGAGCCAGATTAGCTGGATCATGTCTTTACACCACCCCCTGAAACTGTCATTTGCTTATGAGGGGGACAGCATGCAATGTAAATATATTTTAAGATAGAGTAAAATTATTGTATTTAGTTTTCATTTTTGGACAGCATTTATCCACCAAGGATGAATTACAACTCCAGTACCAAGATTAAAAACAGTCTTTCATGGTTTGCTTTGATAAATTATGGACATTTTAATCTCAAAAATACTCACCAACGCCTTTGAAACCTGAAATAATTTTAGGCATTCTCACAGAAATGTCATCATCTGTTCAAACTACATCTGAGAAAACTTAGGTAGAGGTACCAGCTGCAGCATGAACATTTTCCTGCCAACTGAACAAATGACTAAACAATTCCTCAACCATCTGCATTTTGGCTCAGTCACACAAGGTTAAAGAGTTTTTCAGTTATTTCAGTTTAATGTCTAAATCAATACCAGAGAATGCAGAAGCAAAAATAGTTTTAAATGCCACAGGTTTGCCATTAAAAGAAGACTGGAGATGCTCCCAGCTTCAGTAGCTTTTGCTTTCATTCCTTTATGAAACTGTTTCATTATAACTGATCAGCAGAGGCAAGTAGAGAGTTTAGGGCAAAATGTCTGTTCCAGGCTTAATGGTAACAGACAGCCAAGGCCAGCACACCTTTACCTGGGGCTTTTCTATTCAGCTTTTTTGCAAAAACAAAATACTTTATCCCTTTGAATCCATGCTGACAGGTAGACATTTTTTGGCTAGTAAATGCTAGCAAGCATTTACTTTCTTCTTACAGGTAGAGCAACCAAAAATATTTGTGCAGAAATTGCTCCTTCATGCCACAGACCAGGAAAGTCTGAGGCACTGAACTCCAGCTCATGGCAGCCATGCAGATTTCAGCCAGACTGGCACAAGAACCACTTTGCTTCCAAACAAGGATTCTGTCAGCAGGAATTTTGAGGTGAAGTAGGTTATCAACAGCCATACTACAGATTCCAAGCTTATTATTAAAAACACCCAAAAGACAGCAGCCTACCTTTGCACAGGGCACCTCATTTCAGTAAGAAGAGTATTTTCACTGAAATTTTCAGAATTGTGATTCATTCTTTTCCACTGGTGAAAGACTCCAGTCTTTCATTTTTATCCTTTAACAAAGTATAATTACATTACATTGAACTTTTTCCTTCTTACTTGTCTACAAAAATCCTACTTGGACTGAAAGTCAACCAGCATTAAATTAAGAGCATTCCTCTTGTACAGATACTGTCAATCTCTTAAAAGAAGCAACTGGTGAAAAAGCTTTTATTCTTGTTCAAAAGATGTTATCTGCAGAATTATTTAACAAATTTCATTCTTAAAATTGACTCAATCAAGACCCCAAAACCAGATGCTATTTTGCAATTTAGTAATGTATTTCCTACAGCATTTAAGTCTTCTCTTAGACATTCTTGGTGTTAAAGTCGCTGTGAAATTTTTCAGTATTTCAAATAGAAAACTGTTCTTCAGAACAATCCTACTGCCAACTTAACAATGGACAGAGCAGGATTTAATTTGGATTTTGGGATCTAGGAACACTGACCAGAACTATGCAGAAAGAACATACACATGTACACTAAATGGGACAACAGTTATGACTTTCAGGCTTTATGGTCCGGGAATATCAGTGGGAAAATAAACAAAGCACATTTTTGAGCAGGCATAGCACTTCTGAAGCTTAGGGCAGTGGCCTCTGTCTGCATAAGAACATGGTGTGAATTCACACATTCTCACAAGGAACAGGGTCACAAAACTTCATGGATTTCTGTAGCAAGCCCATCTTCTTGAGGCAGCTTGAGGGACTCAGCTTGAAAAAGCAAGAAGTTATCTTCCTCCTACCTAGTCAGTACCTGCATACAAAATTTTCAAGATTCAAAATAGCTGGATTCAAGAAGACAGATTGCCCACTCACTTGTAATATCCATTCCAGCAGTTCAGAGACCTCACCACCTATTTGGGGCAACAGCAGATCCTGCGCTGCAAATGTACTTGAAGGTAAAGGAAAGCCATGCCAAAAATATTATTCTTTATGAATTATTTTAATGAACCAAATATGAAGTGACAAACACAGGTCAAGGAAAATAACACAAAACCAGCCCCACCAGCTGCTGACAGAAGGTAAAGATACAAGAATAGCTGAGGACAATTTGAGGGCAAAGAAGAAAGCATAGTGAGATAATCATTCCTGCCAAGAACATCAACCAAATCATGTAATAGCTTAAATTTCATGTCAAGTGCTTAAATAAGGTCTCTGGTTTGTTTCTTAACACAGTGAGTCCACAGAACAATAGGGAATGGGCTATCCCTGAATTCGTGGCAACAGGTCCTACAGAGCATATTCCAGATTTCTCCAAATACTGGAGATAAAGGTGGCTAAAAAGAGAAGCAGAAAACGAGGACCCTTTGTTACCCAGCCAGGTCTCAGAAATGGAATGTGTGTTCTAGACCCCAGAATCTTTGGCATAGGCTCCTTTTCAATGTCTGCGTGAGTGCTTTAATCCCATGACTGTGAAGGTTGCAGCAGTCAGTTTCTCATACACCAGAAACATAAGAGCAGCAGTAAGCACTGTCTGCAGGAGCTTTGCTTCAAGGCCTTTGTAGAGTCCCACTAATCCAAAACGCCTAAGGAGGAGGAAAAAAACAAACAAGAAAGTAAGTATGAACAGCTTTCTGTAAGTAAATCACTACCAAGAAGAATCAAGATCACAAGTTAATGACAACTCTAGGAATCTTAAACCCATTCTTGATCTTGAGCCAGCTGTGTTTAAATAATCTTTTGAAGAAAAAATTCTGCAGAAATTTAAGATCTTTTGTGCAAGTAACCTGTTTCTTTTCAAGTTGAGAGGTGAAATGAATTAGTATCCATATGTATCCTTGACACCACTTACTGTACAGACATTTAGGAGAATTTGGGTTTGTGGACTTACTCTACAAAATATTACAAAAACCAGGTTGACTTAAATGCCAAGTTTAAAGGAGGCGAAAGGAAACAAAATCCAGATCCAGCGATATTTTCAAAATATTAGTAATACTCAAGTCTTCAATATCATGGTAGGAGAGATAAAATGAGAAATCTCACCTCACTCTCTGTTGAAGAAGGTAAAGAACATTTCTAAGACTGCCCAGTGTTCGGTTCTCTGGGTTCAACCTGTGGCGTCCAAACTGAAAAAAAGGAAGAGTATTTTGCTGTCCTATTTCCCCACTGTGCTTGGCAGAGAACACCACCATACATGCATGAAATCTGGAGAGCCTACCCCAAACCTCTTTAAACATTTTCCACATTATATGGCCATCAGCAGAGAACAGAGGCCAAAGCTCACACTGCAAACATTAAAGCTGTACATACTCCTGTAATTTGGTTTGCTTTTAAGATGGATTCTAACAAAGGCCACATTTCCTCTCTTTCAGTTGCTCTGGAGGAAGCAGTTTTCAAGATCTCAAAAGCATAATTTGCAGAGTCTTAGTTGGGACAAGACACTCAAAAGCAAGTTCTTTCTGGCTTTCTCAGCTTTCACTTCACAAAGATTTAGACCCTCACACATCTGCAAATCATTACTACATTGAGATTGCAAAGTTCAACACAAAATTTATCTGCCCAGCAATGGTCTTGAAGCAAACCCTTATGTGTGAACTGCTGTGTATGAATTCAAGATTATTTGATCCACCTACCTGGCCTAAATAATATTTCTCTCTTACTCACTGCACTTGTTTATCCCCAAGCTGGTTTTCAGTAGGCATGATAGCTGCTGCTGTAGTTTTATGCCTCAAGAGTTAAACCAGCAATTTTGACAGCTCCTTTTCTAGCATTCATTGATACTTCTATCTGATACAGGTTGATGTACTGTCAGCAAGCTGTAACTATAAATTATTAATATCCAAGAGTTGGCACACTTGTATTTGTAACAGCACAGCCTAATAGCTTTTGCAGCCTGTATTAAGCTTCTGTGATAAGAAAGATGAACTCGAGCACCTGCATGTTGGATGAGTTTTTTCCCAGAACCTGCTCAGGCAACTGTTACTTCTTAGGTGTAAGAAATTAGCATTGACAGTAGGTAAAGTATGCCAGCTGATTAAGGCAGCTCAGAAATTTTAAGAAAAAGCTAGGATGATACAGATTCCTTTACTATGTGTCTTAGTAACTTCAGTGGAAACAGCAGCACTGGACAATTTTTGTACTACAAACAAAGGTTCAACAAGAGAGAAAAAAAATTAGTTTTTCACTAAGATGGTAGCACTTCAGTGTTTGCTGCAGAAGATTTCCAAAAGGGATTAGCATTCTCTATGACAGAGAAAAGAAACTTCAGTTTTAAAGAGAATTTTTTCATTTGGGATCACTGAGAACATTAATGGTACCTCCAGAGGCAAATGTAATTTATCTGGACTTTACTGACACATAGGCTAAAGAACAGTTTCAATGTATAATGAGTAACACCAGTGTCACACAGTTTTAATGACTAGGAGGGAGACATACCAAAAGGCTAAGCTGGAATCTGCTACCCCTGTCAATTACACAGGATAACTGTTCATTACATGACAGCAAGAAGAGGGCGGTGCCAAAGAGTTGAAAGCAAAGGTACAGAGACTTTATTAAAAGAATCCAAATAATTTTCAAAAACGAGTAAGTTTCTAAAGGCTTAAGGTTAAAAAGAAAAAAAGAACTACTGTACTACTTTGATAACAATTTAGTTATGATGTGTAAGTTTATATGAATTAAATTGAGCTTATATTGGTTTGTGTAAATCTGCTAAAATTGTTTCCAAAAAATCCCTGCAACTATATACATTTTTCTTCATTCACAATATTACTTCTACTAAGCCTTTACTCATAACCTTTTTTTAACATCCCTTGTGTGAGTGACAAAAACATCAACTAGAACAATGCCAGCTTTAGATTAGATCACAAAGTAGAGCAAGTCTGAACTGGACAGCACAGATGTCATGGACACACATTTCTGCTGTCCTCAGGGCAGGCATTTTCAGGGCTCCTGGCTATTCTTTCATAGAGCAAAGAGACAGAAGTCACCCCTAGTGACTGCAGAACTAGAGACAGTGTCCTTGTGTTCCCCATCATCACAGGGAGAGAATGGACTGGCACCTTTGGGGTTTTTTTACACTATCATCAAGAGTCAAAAGAATCTTGTTCAAAAAGCTAAAAGGAGACAGAAAAAACATGAAGCCTCAAGACTGTAACCACTTCTCAAAGAACCAAGGAAAGGACCAAGGCCTGAAGCTGTTCTGCGGCTGCAGCCCTATGAAACCTGCACTGCTGTGCAATGCTCAGCCTAAAACAGAGCACTCCAACCCTCCTTCCAGTTCTCCTTCACACCAGGAGAAAACAGGAGTAGCACAAATTAAAAACAGACTGATGTTGCAGCTTATCCAGACAGAGCTATTTTTCCTTAATGTTTTTCTGTATCTGCCACTCCAGTAACAGAAGTCTGTGTTACTGGTTTAGCTACTGAGATGTGTCCAGGCTGCTAAAACAGGGTAAGGCATTGAAAGAAAGCACTAGTTCAGCTGATCAAAAATTATGAAAGATTCAGAAAAGATGATTGCTGACAAAATTATACAGTATTATTCAAGTTATCTTGCTTTGAAATATAGCATCCTAACAATCTTTTTGCAGGTTATGAAAAATCAAGATACATTTATTACACTCTAATTAGAGAGCTACAAATTATTACAAAACTTGCATGAAAATTACTTTTTCCAGATGAACAATTAACAAGAAATTACCCTTATTAGAGAAGTCTAAAAAGTGATACTCTTAGTATGGAAGGCTTGTTTTCAATAATTCAACTCATTCTCCAAATTTGTCCAAGTTTTAGAACATACACAATGGCTTTACCATATAGGCAAGTTAAGGCTCCTCCTTACTTAGGAAAATATATTTCATGTGGAAACACTTATTAATATTTAACTGTTACAAAAACAGAGTTTAAAGCACAGAAATTAAAGTACAATATGTTTATGGCATGGCCAGATCTCCTTCTTCTCTCCTACCCCCCTAGTTTTGTCTTGTGTCAATATTATAACAATATTGGTACACAATGAAGGCAGCAGCACAAACACAAACTGCAAATAAGAATAAATGCAAGTGTTTCCATTACCACTACAATTAGCCTACATGACCAGGCAAGTGGTTAAAGATATTATTTATGAGGGAGCTCAGCTTCCCCTCATGAATCACATTCTGGGCACTGACAAGGTCAGACCACCATGTGAACAACAAAGCCTATGAACAGAACCAGAAGCTGGAAACAGACTGGTTTTAGAAGATTTAATTTTAACTTCCCACTTGATACATTTTCCATTTATGTTCCAAGAAGTAAATGTACATTTCTGTAATGACCAAAAGCAGTACAATGCATCAGCTTCTGTGAGACACTGCACTAACACAAGATGCTGGCAATCCTACCAGCTTTTTGAAACAAATGTGCACCAGTACACCAAGTTCAATCAAAACCAAAGAGGAGAGACATTCTAATTGGTGACCTGCATTGGGAAAATGCCTCCCAAAACAATGGGTTCATTAACACAAATAAAAACAAGCCATGTGAACAAGGCTTGCACGATACAGACCAAGTCAGAGGCAGAGGTACCCTGAAATGAAATTATTACTTACCCGCAGAATTGACTGTACTGTCTGCAGAGGATAAGTGAGGGTGGTGGCAACTGCTTTGGCTATTGCACCAATGACAAAAGCATCCAAAGATGTGAGCTGTTCAATATAAAAAGTACAGATTTACTTCTACATAGTACCAAAACAGTCAATTTCCCCTTTGCAGTTGGGGATTCTGTACTAGTACCTGCTACCAGAATATCTAAGGATCTTTGGCATAAAATTTTCCTTAAATCTCAGGGTCTTCTCATTTTAAAGAGTTGGTTATAGTTCAACTAACTTACTTTCCCACATCATATTTGTAACTTCCACCTGGTTTTGCATTTCTCAATACAACTAGACTACTAAAACATAGTTGATACAAGGCCATACAATTAGACCACTTTAAAGCACCAGGAGTAGACAAAAATAAGGAAGTATCATTTAAACACACCATCAATCAATAAGCATTTCAGTTTTTGCAACAGTGAAACCAAAAAGTCATATGGTGCTTGTGAAAAGGTGACAGGAAAGATTCCTTGGATATCACTCTGCATTACTGAGACATAATCACTACATTCCCAGGTAGACTTTTAGTCTTGATGCCATAGGCTAAAAATCTCATCCCCTATTAGTTAAGAACCCTTGCTGAAGCCCATCCTCAGCACCGAAGTTCACACTGCTCCGGGATGCACCAAATACATTGTTACAGCCTATGCCAATTACAGTGCATCTCAGTCTAAGTGTGAATTAATCACTAAACAAAAGTAGGTGCCCATGTCAAAACATGCTCAAAATATATTCTAAATTATATTGATTGCAATCAAAAATATGCTCATGCATGCACATCTTTAAAAAGGTCAACCTGATATATTTAAGAAAATCAGGAAAACACCAAACAGGAAGAAAAATGTTGTCTAAAATAAAAATCACCATCCCTGTCTGGAAAAAAAAAAAGTATTTCCCCTCTTCACTGATCATGGACAAAGAAATGCCCTAATTTAAGGTGGAACTAAGTAATTTAAAAGAAACACAAGAAATAAATATATAAATAAATATGTTATTAACCAACAGGAAAATAATGCAGAAGAAAGCTAAGCTCGTCATTCAAAAAATGTATTGTGCATAATGTGACTGAGTAGATCCATCAGGCACAAATGGAGTGCTACAGCTGCAGTATCAACTAAAGACAGTAAAAAACCCAAACCTCACTGATGATCCAAAATCTCATGTAAAAATAAACTCTATGTCTTGGGGGAAAACAAGATGGCTTGGTAACCTACTGGTATGACCTAACATTCTAAAATCACAAATTAACAGCAAAGCACTGTATCTTAAAGATACACTATGACATTACCTGGCAATGTAATACAAATGCTTTTCAGTTTACTGGAACATAAAAGGAACATGAGTTCAGCTGAGATGCTATATTTGATATAGACAAAAAAAATAAGGGAAAAGGAGTATAAAGCAGGGACAGAGAATCAGGAAGGTATGGTTGTAATGCTATGTTTAATTCTAGTGTCCATCCTTGGTAAAATTATATTGAAAAATTGAGGTCTTCAAGAAAAAAAAAGTTATTATTTACTGCAAAAACAATTAAAAGCAGACTTCAAAGCAGTCAGTATGTAAATACTTTTAAAAAATATATTAGAATTGAAATCTCTACTTTAAATCAGGACCTGTGAACATATGGAAACAAATGTGGATAAGAGGTGCAGTTTTATTTGTACAGGTAGAAGAATTCATTACAGGAATCTCTTCCCTAGAGACGTGAAAGATTTCTGTCTCATTTCATGATGCTGGACCCTTTTTAGACACACTAATTCAAAAAACCACTCAAAAATACAAGAACCAAAACCAAACCTGCATTCTGAATTTGTTCAAGTGATGCACATCAAAGAACCTGTCTTATAACAGAGCATGGTCATCATCTGGCCTCAAAACATACTCACTTGCAGCTGCTTTTTCAGAAGCTTTCGTTTAAAGCCTTCATAAAACATGAACTGTATGGCAGGATTGAAGACCAGCAGCAAGGAGGGGAAAGTACCATTCCACAGAGCTAAGACTCCTTCATCTCGTATTATCTGATGAAAGGCATCTGAGACAAAAGGTGAGGGGAAAAAATCCTTAACATTTTGAGTACAAAACTCTGAATATAAAAGATAGGAGAAGTGACTCTTAAAGCCCAATACTCAAAGTGTATAAAAATCCACTGCAGTCTTTTGTGCAAGTATTTTTATCTTCCATTTTAATCCAGAAATTAACAGAAAGGTAGTGACAAAGGAGGTTCTTGCTTGCATCTCCATTAACATAAACAAAACTTATTATCTGTCAGGCAGCCCCTCTTTTTTTTCTAAAGTTGTGGCATCCACATTAAGGCCTTCCAAACCTTCTTCAAAAATACAATAATATTTATTTGGCTGGTTGATTTTAAAAGGAAGACAGCTTGAACATGTGAGTGATTAGGAGATTAAGGTGAGTGAGGTTTAATTTTCAGACTCCCAGCTACCACTTCATGGGGCTCACTACTGCTTCATGATCTGTGTGATAACACATCTGCCCTTGCAAAAGGTACTTTAGTACCTCTAGGAGTGCACACTGCAAGCTCCTAATTACCATCACAAATCGCCAAGTCCAGTTTCCTATAAAACTCAATGACTACAAAGTGACAGGGTAGCATAGAGACTACAGGGTGAAATCAGTTACATGAATAAAAGTCTTCAAAGTCCTTGATAAATCTTATTTCATGAACTTCTCTTCAGTTGAAGACAAGTGCTTACCTATTATGCCTCTGTAATTGGTTGGTACAATGTCTTCATTTCTGAATTTTGCTCCCTGCAGCTTCAGGCGTGTGTTCACTACCCAGAGAGGGGTGGTCAAGAGTACATTCACTACTCCTAATGCAAAACACAGCACAAAGGAAATCAGCATGAAACAGAAGATTTCAAATGTTTTCTTATCCTTTTTTTTTCCCTGATTCACATGCTACTGAAATTTCTGGTAGGAAGAAGGAAAAAACCAAACACAATATATGGGAAAAGTAAATGATAATTTGTACCCTAATTCCTGTAGCCTTTGTTCCAAAATATACTTACATGGAATTTTACCACAGACATATAGCAAATTTAAGGATTCTCTTCCTTACTTCTACCACCTACAGTGAAAGTATAAGAAACTACCAACTCCCCACACTCCCTCCCCTAAAAAACAAACTCAGAGGTCTTTTTAACTTTTTTTTTTAAAGCAGCTGGTTTCTATGCATTTGCATGAGTAATAGTCCCTGAAGATTATTACTGGCAAACACAAGGCCCACTGTGGTAACTTTTCACACTGGATTTGCTAGAAAAGTCACTAATGTTATCATCCCTTCAAAAAAGGCACTGCAGCATTCATATAACAGGATGGAATAAAAAAGAACATATGGTCCCATTGGACCTGTATATATCTAGGAACTTTCTGTCACATTCAGGTGACAGTCAAAAATCAAGTCTGAAAACTGACACCAAAAGCTTACATTAAAATTTCTTAGTGTAGTTGAAATTATTTCAAAATTGGCATATATCTTTTCCTCTGAAAAACAGCCCAATTATCCCCTCTCCCTGCCACTTGTCTTCAGCATCTTAGTGATAATGCTTAGATACCTGGCAAGCACCACACCAGACACAAATATCAGACAAGAGCACTGTGCTTTGTGCCAGAATTCACAACAGGAATGGTTTATTCATCTCCTTAGGAGGTGGAGAGCACACAGAGGAGCAATCAGAAAGAAGCAGGTCTGCATACAGTGGGAGGTGTGAGCACTCAGTGTGACCAGCAGAGGACTTAATAAAGAAAATCATTAGGTAAAATATACCAAAAATACATTCTTGACAAAATGGAGATTTTGAAGTATTACCTGCAACAACCCCAAGAACCAAGTCTTTTCCAGTAGTTGAATGCTGACCTTTGACCCAGAGAGCTTTAAGACTATTAAATGTATAAAAATAAACAAAATTGGAGCAGCAAAGGCTGGAGATAACAGGGAACCATCCTCGATATGGGGCCAACCTAATGGAGAGCAAAAAGTCACAGTAAGAAGCAGCAAAGTATTTATGTGATCTGGATGATTTTATGTGTTGGTGGAGGATCCCAGAGATACAATCCTGTGTACTACAGAAAGTACTAACTAGATATGTCTTTACTGGCAGTGGTAACAAACCATACTTAACCATACTTAACAAGTAAGGAAAAGACTATCTGGATTCTCACACAAAATTTAAAAATTGAAGACCAGTTACTGATATTCATATACTCCACCTAGGAGAGTTTTGCAAAGGATGCAACCTGTACAAGATACACAGGAAGAATTTCTAATGAATGCCTTACTGTAAAATCCAGGGCAAATCAGTCAGATAAGTGAGAAAAAGACATTACCTACTTAAATTTAACTAGATTAATCACAGATGAAAAACTAAGTATCATCTAAATCTGTCTTGATTTAGGAATGATTTTGTAACAGCTGATTAACAAAGCTACCTTCTCTGACAGGCCTGATGATCCTGTAAAACAGGGACACCTCAATACCTGTCCTACATTCCCAACATGTTCTACAACACATCCAAACAAAGATAACGATACACACCTTCAGTGGAGTTGCACAGAACAGGTAAAGAGCTGGTATTGTGTTAAAAGCAAAAAAAATCACCCCGACAGCAGTAGTTACGGAGGGTCTTTAAGTATTCATTAAAATACTGGGAGTACATAAAATTTAAGGTTCTCCAGTAAGACTGTAAAAGACACAAGGCTGGTAAACACTGCATCTGACTTTTCTTAAAATGTAAATGCTACCTTTTTGTAGCAAAATCCATCAAGTGCTTCTCCCTCCTATGTACCTGGGAATAAACCTTACTATTAAGACTGCTTCTGAAGTTACAGGCTCAGCTAACCATACAGTTACAATTACAAATTAACTGACTACACAGTTATTCATAAGCCAAATTAAAACAATTCTTATATTACCTATCTCTTCTGTGCTGGAAAAGAAAGGAAGAAACATCCTCTAGGAATCATGTCCTCTAACTGAGTGTGTTAATTTGGGCTTGGTTGATTTACTAAGAACAATTTTGATGATTTTCAAATTAAGCACCATGCAGTACAAAACTTGTGAGTTTATTTTCATGACTTAAGCTGTCAGTAGTAGCATCCATGATTCACTGCAATCTTGAGAAAAACTTGGTGTACACTAGTGAACCCCTTTCAGATCACCTAGAAAAGGATGGAAGTGCAGGGAAGAAAGCAAAGTTGTTTGATAAACTTCTGTAGGAAGTGTTTTAGCTCAACCTATTTGCTTTATCTAGATGAGAGAAGCAGTCTCACAGAAGTATGGTAATGAGACAAGACTCTACAAGCTAATGTGAGCAAAATGTTTATGATTTCACAATACATTTCAGATTTCCTGCTATCTGGACTATTTTGGTACTTCAGACACATCTCTAAATTAGTACCTTTGCTTTGCCAGGCCTTCCCAATACCTTTTGAAGAAGCAATGTTCCTCTCTTGCCAGAGCTACTGATTTTTCTCTTTCACAGGAAAAGTAGGATGACCACTTTTGCAGTCTTTCCATCTCAGTTAACTTCTTCATTTTTCTTTTTTACTCTTTTCTTTCCTTTTTTTTTTTAATTGAAGCTTACTTGCCACCCTCACATGACAGAGGTAATGTGGGAATGTGAAGGAGAGAGAACTGCTGGCAGAGAACTTCTCATGCATACAACTGCCCAAGTTCAAAGGTGACACAGCATTATGGGCCAAGTTAAACTTCTGTCAGCTTTAATGTCCTGGAAGCTCCAGTCTACTTAGGAGTTCCAGAGATTCAGTTAGGAAAATACTTCTAAAAAGGACAGGCATAAAACTGCCAGCTCAGCTCAGACTATGACAAATACTAAAGCACAGCACTGCTGAAAATTACCTGCTTTTAGATAGATATGGAATCCCACCAGCATAAAGTGTCATGTGTTGTTTACTTCTACATGCTTAGGAGAAGGAAAAAACCTTCCAACTGGGAAACATGGCTCAATTCTCCTCTAGAAAGTGGCTCAGTTGTCCAGGAGTTTCACCTTGGTTATGAGAAATTGCCACACCCAAGAATCCAGGCAGACAAAGCTGGTTGATCAGGTATATGAAGGTGCATATGCATTTCTGAGGAGGCACAGGTACCTCACTAATGAAGGCAGTTACATCACTGAACAGATCAATTGCATAAGGTGCTCAAGAAAGTTAATCCTAGTTAGCTAAAGATGAACACATAAGATTATGCAAGTCATATCACACTTATGTGGAGACATTTCAATTCTGAATAAAAATCTGTCCACACAGATACAGGCTAAGTGTTCCACTTCAAAGCTTATTCAAATTAGTTTCAGAGCTGGGCTACAAGAAGACAAGCAGGAAATTAGTATCTACTCACAGGCCTTCTTCTTTGATTATTTCTAAAAGGACTGCTGGCGTTGTCTTCGACTTCCGCTTCTCATCAACTGGAAAACAGAAGAATCGAACTTTTAGATTATTCAAAATTTTAGCACTCTTTTTCAAGTACTTATCCTTGCAATTCTGAATACACCCTACAAGCACATATTTGTTCTTCCTCATAAAGGATAGAAATTCTCTGTTTCTCCTTATTTTCATTTGCTAGGTAAGACTCCTTCCTTTTTCTATTCTTCCCCAGACTGGCAGGTTCTGTCCACTCTGCTCCAGAGTATCTATAATTACCAGCTCCTAATAGTAGTGACACAAACTGAAGGTAGGCTCCCCTTAGGTGGAGGGCCAGAATTGGGCCTGCCTAACTGCTCTCAAAATTATTCCTTGGACAGCAGACTGGCACCAGCAGCAGAGCAATCTCCTACAGCTCATCTGCAAACAGCCAAGCCTTAACAAAGCAGTCTCTTCCTGCACTGAAAGCTGTTCATTTCTCAACCACATACTTCTGATGACCTGGCTGATGATCTCCCTCCACTTCTTAATAGAGCTTTAGTCATAGCACTAGAATGCTTGGTCATTCTGTGAGTTTTGATTAGAAGATAGAGTGTTAGAACAATACAGTTTATACCAAGATGCATTTTTGCAGACATTGGAGATTCCTAATCTCAGTTCTAACCCTCATTTTTCCCCTTAAACCACCCTCAGGAATAATTCTAGTCTTGTTTTTCATTATATTTCCCCTGCATTTTGAAGTGTTCTCAGCAGCCCAAACCACTAACACACAAATATAATCCTGTGCAATCTCACATCTTTGTTCTTCTCTTTGGTCTTAGATAATCATTTAAAAGCCATGTCTGTCCACAGATCACACAGCCTTTTCAGCTAATTAAAAGGTTGCCCAACTTTCAAGAGGAAGAATTACATTCAACTGGAAAAACTGTGTTAGTGTTTCACAGTTAAGATTCCTGTTCATGTACAACACTCCCCTACAACCACCCAGGCCAAGATGAACAGAAACACCATTGTACAAAGAAACTAGATTTTGACTTACCCTGAAGTCTAAGCCTAGCTGTATCCAAAGGAAAAAATACAGTCATTGCAGTCATACTGCCCTGAAAAACAAAATAAACTCACTATATAGTGTATCAGTTGCTTACATGGTGCCTGCTAGACTCTTTGTAACCCTTCACTTCTCACCCAGAAACCAGTCTGCTGAGCAAATTTATAAAGAGGATCCACACATAACAATGCAATTTTTTTGGTCCCACACTTACAAATGAGGGTTTTGGTTTTATTCTCTTGCATTAGATCAAGCCAAAATTAAAACCATTAAAAGCTTTTTGCCAAAAGAGAAAGTTTTTGAAGCCTGAAAGTTGATCTAGTGGGCATCAGAAAACAAACATATTGCACTTTCTCTACATCCCATTAGCCTCAAAAAGGCCCTGGCTTGGTGTAAACCTGTTTTCCAAGCATCAGGTGGCTGCTAAAGCTGTGGCACCTCTTCCATTAGCAGCCATGCAAACTGTTTAAATGGGGGACGGTCTGGGATACAGCAAGTCACTCAATGCTGTGTTTAAAGTACAGTGCACAGTGTGACCTGAGCTTTTCTACAGCTGTCTTATGCCATATGTTTAAGTGAGCTTTGCCTCTGGAACTACTCCAGCTCCTGAGCAGGCTGCTTGGACCTATCACTACAACCAGCAAGAGAGGATTATGTTTCTGGTGGTGTTTCCACACTACAACAATTCTGGGTTGAAGTCTTAACCAGACTTAAGTTTCTCCAGTTTTCATAACACTAGGTAGCAGATGAAAGGAAAGACTTGGCCACAATTACCTGGTTATTTTAACCTGTTTAGAGTGGGCTCTTGCCAAAACGTTTGGTTCTGCTCTCCCAACTTGTGCTGTGTCTGCTCATTCTCAGTACCTACCATGTACCCAGCTGGACAGCAAGTGAATTAATGAATTCATCTGACTGAAAATTTTTTAGAAGTACATCTCAGTCAGAAGATCAGTCCCAACACAAGAAAGTGCCAGAAAGAGCCATAATACACCTCCTAATGAGAGCTGCATTACTGCAGTTCTGAAGACAGCCTCAAAATGCAGTTACACCTACGCATAGAAAAAGACTGCACAGTCACTACAACTTCCAGCCTTCCCCTGCTCAATTTATCCTGCTTCCATCCTCCCCAAGTGAGATTTATCCTGGATCCCACTCTCAATGCAACACACCATACAGCAGCAACACACACAGGTTTGCACTCAAAATTAGAAAATGGAAATGAGGAAATAGTTGGGCTAGTGTCACACAGGACACCATGGATTTGTGCCCACAAGACACAGAATAGTCTGTTTCACTTGGAAAGGACCTGCCATGATCACCTAGTCCTGCTGCACCCACCCCACTTCAGGGTTGACCAAAAGCTAAAGCACATGAAGTGCATTTTCCAAATGCCTCAAACACTGACAGGAATGGGGCATTGAGAGCTCTCTCAGCAGCCTGTTTGACTGTCAAACCAGCTCAAGACTTACATGAAACTATAGCTCAAGAGAAAGAACATCATGACATAACTAAGCTGACCTAACAGACCTAACAGCCCTCTCCCCTTCTTTTGATAAATGGAGGGAAATTGAAAAGCCAAGTTACTTTTCTTCTGGGTTTACAAATGGAACAACTGAACTACAGGATGAGGAGGCTGCCAGAAGCATCATATGGAGGAGACAGGATTTCATGGCTAGAAGAAAGGAAAAGAGGGATGAGCAGGACCTGTCCTTTCCCCAACAGCAAAAGCCCTCAAGATGGACTCAGATTCCTTGTTAAACTGCACTTGAGACCAGCAGGTAAAGTTACACTAGTGATTGCAGGAACAGATGCTGCCATGCCTTCTTCATTGCTGGCAGGGTGAGGCTTCACTGTCAGCCTTCCCACCACCTCCCTGTCAGCACTGGATCTTGGTAGTTTGCCAAGTCACATTACCACTGAATAATCACAGGGACAGGTACAGACTGGTTCATGTAATCCCAGGCTCTTGGTCAACTGTATTTGCACCCCTGCCTGCTCCAATCTGGCAGCATAACTTTCTGGGCACCTACACGATGATGCAGACACAGAAATTAATCTAGCTGAAAAACAACTTTTCCACTGGGCTACTTCTTCAGCCACATCAGTCCACTGACCAGTCACAGCACCAGATAAACAACTGTGCAGTAGCCAAGAGGTGGCCAGCACAAATGGCCTGAGATGACTGCTGCCAAGAAGATGTGTGCAGGACCATAGCTGAAGCTTGGCTTTATTAAAAACTAGTAATAACAAAAAAAGTGAAACACATAAAAAAATTTAACTACTATTTTTCAGCCATCATTCTGCCAGCAAAGCAGCCTGACTGCTGCTATAAAGCTCCTATAAAATTCTCATCCCTATAGCTTTTGCAACAGGAAGATTACGTTTTAGCTACATGCAGAGTTAAAGAATACTTATGTAATCCAATTAAAGTTCACAGGAAATCAAGCACTTTTTTTTTTTACTGTTCACAAAACTATTCCTTCATCTCAAATCTGACTAGGTTGCCTAGAAGGTATGTAAACTTTCATTAGTTAGAATACAAACAGAAGTTATCACGTTGTGGTCTGACATGTGCTTCTGAGGCATTAGCTCAACACAGTTCGGGGTTTATGGCTGGATTTATAAGTCTGGTTCACACCACAAACTTTGTTCAGGGGCACAACCTGATTACAACGATCTGTATTTGAAGTGACAAGCCAACAGCAAGGTCTAGAAAGTATCACTGACTTCTGTAGAAGCCAGCAAAAGGAAAATGAGTAGTATGTCAATAATGAGATCATTTGAGAGAGTTCCACTTCTTGAAAGCTGAAACAAAATCCCCACTGCCTTTGATGTTTAAATAAGCAGACTTAAAACAATTCAAAGAGCAGACAAAAATCTTGTGTTTATTTATAATAAAACCAAAATATCCCTCAGAGTCTTTTTTTTTTTTTCCTTTCAGATTCAGCCTTTGTAACAGAATCACTGAATTGCAGGGTTGGAAAGGACCTCTGGAGATCACCCAGTCCAAACCTCCCCCCGCCAAAGCAGTGTCACCTAGAGCAGGTGACACAGGAATGCATCCGGATGGGTTTTGAATGTCACCAGAGAGGGAGACTCCATGACCTCCCTGGGCAGCCTGTTCCAGTGCTTATCGTTCAGTAACATTTCACAATTCTCATTCTATAGGAGACACGCGGAGTTCTTTCTATCCCCCAGTATGCCAAATCCACCATGCTACAGGCACTAAAAATCTTAATCTGTTGGAAGCAGAAGGCTGATTTGCTATTTAGAACTGGAAAGAAAAAAATTTAAGGGCCGGGCATACAAGGAAATCCACATAAATGCGACTTTTTTAATTTACAATCGACACAAACCATCTGTGGCTGCACTGCGCTCGCTTTACATTTTGATTAGCGCCTATGCGCTGCCTCACCCTTCGCAACTCCTGAGCGCTCATGAGGCCGCGGCAGGAGGACGATGCTCGGTACAGCTCTCGGGTTACACAGCTGAGGCGCTGCCCCTCTGCCCGAGCTTAGATTTTCACCGCTGAAGTGATGCCCAGCTCCCGACGCGTCAACCCGCCTTCCTGAGGGGCAGCTCCGGCCGCTCAGGCCCAGCGCCGCCCTCCAGCTTCGCCGAGCCCCGCGCCGCTTCCCCGNGACCGGCCCCGGGGCTTTTCGGAAAAATACAGCACTGGGGTATCTGGGAAACGCGTTCTGATCCTTCCTCTGTCACTACAATAGCGCCTTTTCTCTCCAGCAGCAGCTTCGCTTCTCCTCGAGGAGAGGCCACTGAGCAGGGACCTCACCAGTGGCTGTCAGCGTCTGAAGGGAGGGCGGGCGGAAAGAGGATGGAGCCAGGCTCAGGTCGTGCCAGGGAGCAGGACAGGAGGCAATGGGCAGGATCTGAGGCACAGGGAGTTCCTCCTGAACGTGAGGAAGAACTTCTTTACTGTGCAGTGACCGCACACTGGAACAGATTGCCCAGAGAGAGTGTGGAGTCTCCCTCACTGCAGATGTTAAAGAAACCTCTGGATACAATCCTGTGGCATATTTAATAGCAATAGTGCCGTTATTTCCTCTTGGTTTTAGCAATTTCACTTGAGAATCACAGAAAGTCTGAGTTGAAAAGGACACAGAAGCATCTTCATGGGCTCTGAGATGACCCTGTTCAAACGGGGAGGCTGGACCTGATGGACCCACTGTGGCCCCTTTTCATTTTGTGATTCCATGATTCCCCTTCCCAAACATTTAACATAAGCATTTAATTAGAAAGAGGAAGCAATACTACACATTCTGGTTCTGCTTTTTTGCTAATTACAATCCCTTCTACCTACCTAAAGTCCAGTATCTTCAAAGTAACACTATTTCAAGACAATAGTTTCTTCTTATTACATGTGGACCAATCGAGTCCGATGCATTTTCAAGCATCAGGGGGTGTTTAGCCTGGAGAAAAGGAAGCTATGGGGGCACCTTATTGGACTCTACACGTTAAAGGAGGTTGTAAGAAGGTGGGTGTCAATCAAACTTAGAGGTCTTTTCCAAACTAAACAATTCTGTTACTCTGTTTTGTTTACTCCTTTTCCCAGTCTGTAAGCCCTTGCTCCTCCTTTGCCATCGTGCTGAGTGTAGCACACTGCTACAAACAGAACCTCTCCTGGCTTGTCTCTCCCTTTGGTAGCTGAGGATGGAGTGAGAAGTCCTAGCAGGACAGCACTAGGCACAGGTAGGTGGCCAAAGCACGGGGCTTGGCTCACTGCAGTTAGGGCACACAGAGACAAGGCTATCAAACACACAGTTTGGGAAAATACCAATAATCCTATAGCCTCCTCTTAAACTTTCACGTAGAAGAGGTTCCACAAGTGTGAAGGAGCTGAGGAAATTAAATGAGTTTGGACATGCCACAATTCATGACTTTGGAGATGATCCCTGTGTCTGTTCACATTCTGTTGGGTTTTTTTCCCATTCTCATGTCATATGCTGCTTTCCAGATCGTTTCAAGGTTTTGCCTGTGTTAATAATTATTCCCCTTTTGTTAGTTTCACCTATGCTTCAGAAAAAAAAATATTATTAAAGACAAGAATGAATATTTTCTTTAGCTTTGTATCATGTTTATCCTGGGCTCTTTGGTTGCTATTGTTACTCCATCATCTTTCATTCTCTCTTTCTGAAGGAAAGAATAACTTCATAACTTTTTCTTCATAATTGCAATTCTTAGTCCTTCAGCCTCAACTCCCCATCTGCCTCTTGTTTGAGCTGCAAGAGCTCCTTGTGCTTACACCTGTGGTAGGAATCACCATACCATCCATTCCTTAAACAAGGACAGGCCAGTTGGAACATAACACTCTTCCCAAGAGTTCCTATCACACATTTGGGTGAGCCATTCCCTTGTGAGAAGATGTTCCTTCCTCAAGTGGCTGATATGTAAGATGCCCTGTGATGGATGTGCTCCTTCTGACTGAGTGACAGTGCTGTGGTTCTGGCATCACCAAAAAGAAGGACTGACTGAAATCATCCCTGCAGTGCAAACCCTGAGAACCATCCTAAGCTGTTTCTTATCCAGGAACAAAGGAGTTTAGGCCTGTCTTATCAGGAGCTCACAGTAGCAGCCTGAGCTGGGACTAGAGAGAACTGAACCTGCTACAGCTGCACACCTGCACATACACCAAAAGGGGATCTGACTAAGAATCAGTCATTTTAACCTCTAAATAAATATCTGTAGCCCCCATGAGCCCCTCCTGTGCAGCAGCAGGGGGCTCAGCAATGATCTCCCCCTCGAGCAGGGATGGCTCCTAACGTTAATGCTCGAGGTTGAAAAATCCCCTTACCAAACATCTGATATCTATAATGAGGAAGGTGACATTTTACATTAAGCCTAAAAGTATATTGTATACTAGCTGCAATTTTTTATAAATCTAGCTGTAGCTTAATTACTGGTAGTAAGTAGGAGAGTGTTTGAGTAGAGTGTAAATCATTGTTTAAACAATAATTTAAAACATTGTTAAATCACTGTTTAATTACCGTTCAGTTATTGCTTAATAACAATTCTATCATCATTCACTTTTTATTTAGGTGTCAATTAATTATCTGTGATCATCATTCAATCATTAATAAAACCGTTTTAGTTACACTCACATTAATATACTCTTAATACCTCACCTGTGACACACTCCTACATGCAAAAGACTCAGACCTTAATTTAGAATTAAGGCGTACACAGGTCACTGGTTATCTCCTGTCACTAAAGCAGGCAGGAGCAGCTTTACAAATCCAGGGAACAATTATGCATAGTGACTGCACAATCAGGTCCATGAGCTTTCAGGAGAAATGCCTCAAACAGGGCACAAAAATGCTGTTCTTTGTGGTTTTGTCCCTCTTGTGTAAAGGGAAGCTTTCAGCAAAGAGTCAGTTTATCCTGCAGACTGGAATTCCATCATAAACATGCACCCAAATAACTCCACACTATCTCTACTATATTTAGCAATATTTTTAGGACAACTCTGCCCTGTATATATTGCAAAACAGAGTATTAACAGGTAATGCAATGACTGCAATATTCTAAAAGCAACTTTCTTTTTGGAACATACAGACCTAGTGAAGCTGTCCAAGAAATGCGAGGGCACACTACAGATTAATTTAAACAAGATTTGCCTTGTATTCTACCAAGGGAAAGGAAAAAAAGCTAATTACCTAAAAACCTACCTGAACCTACCTACATAAAAGGTTTCATGAAGACATGGCCTTAAGGTCTTCTCAGAAATGCTGCAAACCCACCAGGTTTCCAGGCAAACACGTAACACACACCAAGTGGGGTTTAAGAAAAGACAGAAGACCCAAGTTATCTATTTTTCCTCAAATCTGTCAATTCTACTGGAAAGCCTGGAAGAAGTGAACTAAGTTAAGCAACTCTAAGTACAAACATATTCTCTGTACATGAAGTGCATCTTTGTAATTTCTTGCTTGTGTAATTCTGCAGGTTCCTGTACAAGGAGGTGATCAATCTTGAGAAACTATTCTTGATGGATTTTCTTTGGCTGACCCAAACCTTGTTTCTGATTCATGACTAGGAATGAAGATACTGTTGGTAACTCCAGAGATCAAATTTACTGCCTCTGCACTGTGTCCTACCTTTGCAAGTAAAGGATGAACTCTGAACTCAAACTAATTCTACACAACTACTCTCCTTATTCTAACATTAATTTTTAAAAAATCAGAAATACTTATCTCCTTTATTTTGCTTAGAAATTCAATTCATTAGAGAGTGCAAACATGTTAAGACAGAATTTAATTACTATTTTCAAAAGGACTTTCTGAATCTTGCAAAACTTTATCTCTCAGAGGAGGTGGATAAACTGGATCATACTCCCAGTACATCATAGCTAAAAGCAACTAGAAATTAACAAATGAGATTGAATGTGCTGACAATCTGAATTCATTAAATAGAGCAATTTGATCACACCAACTTGACAAGATCAGGCTTAAGTACTAAGGCCAAGGTAAAACCAGCCTCTTCCAGAAGCAAGCATCGCAATCACAAACATATTAAAAAGCACACATGTGTGAAGTTTGCCTGAACAGATTTTGACTGAGCCTCTGGAGTGATGCAGAATGTTCCCTATGCACTTCATCTAGGTCCAGGGACATCAAAAATGTTGAAATTCTTTTTATTTTAAATTACTTGCATTTGCCATTGTTACATTTAATCTCCTATCATGGTACTTTCTTAACAGCCTAACTAAACCAAATGTCCCACAGCCACCTTAATTTTATATAGACTAAGTAATTATCAAACATTTTGTTACCCTGATGTCGTTGCTTTTTCCCTCAGGTACTTGATAAATGTCTAACCTATTCTAAAGGCACATTTTTCTAGTTTGTTTTTTTTTAATATTTGCTTTGGGGTTTTTTTGGTTGGTTGGTTGGTTTGGTTTTTTGTTTGGTTTTTTTTTAATAATTCATTCCAGTTCAGAATTTTGCTTTTTCTGGTTTGAAAAGTTTTCACACAAGAAACTACAGAAAAAATGTGCCAGATTACAAAATGGCTTCTGAAAAAATTTTTCAAGAACTTTTCCTTGTTGTAGGATAACACACAAGAAAGTGTGAGGGGAAATAATTTTGTAGAACAGTTTTGTTAATTTTTCCTTATAAACTCTTAGCAATAAGCTGTATTTTAGACCAATTTTTAAAAAAATCTCAAATCAGAAAGCAGAAGTGGTTTTCTTTTCCAAATAAGAACTAGACACTAGTGGCTGAACATCAGAGTGATTTTTCTCTAATGAGAGGCAGTGCAGCTGGCAGCAGCTCAGACACTTCATTCTCAGTATAGTAGTTTGATATTTTTCCATCTAATTCTAATGATTTCCTAACAACTTGTACCTTCAGCCTATTTTAAAAGCTAATTTTATTGAACATCATGCTGGTTGTTACATGATTTCAGCTATGATATTTTTCCTTCTGAAATGCAAAATGTAATTCAACTAATTTCTAGAAACTCCTACCCACCAGTGAGAATGTTAGAAAACTGTTTCAATAATGGAATTCCATTTACTATTATCTGCTTTAGACCTCACCTCCTTGTTACTTACATTATATTTGAGTAATAAGTACCTTGGTTTTCTGCATACCTTTGTTCTGTAAAAATTATGCTTAGCATCTGGACTGCTGCAGCTGCTCTACTTCAGGAAGAAATTCTAAGATAAACTGCTCAGCTAAACCCTGTAATCCTTCATGTTTAATTTCTTTACATATAGTAGCAACTGACATTCCTTGTAGCCTCTGAAATAAATGTTTATATATTTAAAAAAATCCTGTGCAATAACAAAGGTGCCAAAGTTGTAACCCACTTAACACAAAGAGACGTAACACATTCTGCAAATACATTTATTTATTGACAAGATCTCAAGCTTGTGTGAGATCATCCATCTAGAATACAGCTTTCAAAAGTGTGTTTGTACAGCAGACATACAGTAGTAACACTTTGTTAGCAAGATCACAAATTCTGGATTTGGTTAGTCATGGAGATTCAGATGTACAAGAGAGTCCTCAGTATTTACATTCCATGGGACCTTGGGCCTTGTCAGTAGGGACAAGGAAAGGTTTGTCTTCCAGGAAGTTCCTGTTTGTGAGGATCACATCAGGTGAGTATGACTTACCCAAGCTCTGATGCACATGATGATCAGTGACTTGTAGCCCAGTCACTTGCATTTTTTTTCTTGTTCCAAAATACAGATCCACCAGCAACCACCTGACCTGCTTCATTTATTTGTCACACTAAAACTGTTCCTGCTTCCTCTGTATTTGCATTTTCTTCCATCACAGTACTGACCTTCTATGATTTGTCTTGTGGTACTGAACACAGAGGTGTCTGCATTCGATTGGACACCAATTTTTATTCCAGTTCAGCTCTTTGGTAATCCAGAATTACTTCCCTACAGTGCTGCCCTCACTCCATCACATGAGAAGCAAGGTTGAGGCCCACCTCTGCAGAGCTGTGAATACAGTTCACAAGACACCTTTCTCTAGGCTTCAGCAGAAAGCACCACTACTGATTTCCTAGTGCACCACTCTCCAGCCCCAGGTTACCAATCCACAGCAGTACCTGCCAGTGTCAGACTGCCCTGCAGCAAATGAAAGGGAGCAACCCTCCAGCCTCTGCCACTACTTCAACCACCTTTGCTCTACAGCCTGAAAGTTCTGCAGCTTGCCATGATCCATGGAAATGCCAAAGCTAATCTGGCTCCAGCTGCCTCTGGCTAGGTCCAGAACCCCCATCCAAATGGGTGAAGGATTCTCCTTGGACAGCAGGTGCCATGAGCTCCCATAACAATCTTATCTGCTTTTCCACACAAGAGGGAGGTACAGGCATATGCAAGAGTGTGGCCTTTATATGCTTTATGCAAAAGCCCTGAAAGTAACACACAACAAATACAAGGTGACATTTAAATACAAGTATTTTAAACTACATAAAGTACTTGCAAAAAAGCTGTTTCTGTAATGTGGTTTTACCTTTACATGGTTTTTTAATCCTCCTTGACACATTCTCCTCTGGCCTTTCACTGCTCCACCTAGGCTTGTCCCACCTCCCTTCATCCACCTTTGAGAGTCTGGCTCCTACTCATCCAGCCACTGCCTTCCCACAAAGACAAGCCAAGCCACTTCAACAAAGCATTTATTCATAGCCCAAAAATGAAGGGAGAGAGTATTTCCAAAGAATTCTGGTAAAGCCATCAAGCTTTGCATTCTCCACATTACTAAGCAAAAGGACTCCCTGTGAACAAGAACAGCCTGGAAGTGGCAGCTGAGCTGACAGGTGCTGTCCCTTGGGGCAGCAGCTGAACCAGAGGACAGTCAGGTCACTGGGACTCACACAGGGACCTATGAGCCTCTGCTGCCAGTCAGCTGCAAGTGCATCACTGCACTCCTGGGCAGCCCAGGTCACTGAATCCATGGCATGGGATCAGCCAAACAGCAGGGTCCAGGACTTGTGCACAAGGCAGAGGCAGACCTGAGCCAGGGGCAGGACTGGCAGCACCCTGTCCCAGCTGACATCAAGATGCTCTTGCAGCTTTCAGAGTCAAACTGCCAGCAGAGCTGATTATTGCCACTGCACTTACAAGAACCAGCCCTACTCTGTGCTGCAACAGAACAAATAACCTGGAGGAGCTGCCAGTAAATACAGGAGCAACCAATGAACATAACAGCTTCATCATTCAGCTACTCACATCCCACATTTGGAACTTCCCACCTTTGCTCATCTCTTGTGCAGATAAGTTAGCTTTCTACACTTTTACTTCTGTTCAAACCAGTTTAGCTGCTTAGATGCCTGCACACCAACTCAGGGAACTGAGATGAGGTCCAGACAGCTCATCAATTTACTTGCTGAGTAACAGTAAAACCTAAAAAGCTCACACACCAAGGGAGTCATAGGATGTGTATTCCTAGAGAACAAGAATTCAGCTAAACTGCTAATGCCAACATCAAAATGAGGGAGAATGTTTTCATTGAGTCAATCAACTCTCAATAAGGGCAACTGATGTTCAAGCAAGCAGGCCGGACACAGATCTGACCATTTCTATTAGGCAGGAGTAACTTCCTACTTTTGACTACTCATGGGTAGGCAGACACAAACAGCCAAGTTGGAATAACAGGAAACTGTAGGAAATAAATCTATATCCAAGATACTCTAGTTTGTGCACAACACATGCACTAGCCTGAATGCAGAAATCAAGACCTGGCCTATGTTGAGGGGTGACCTACTTCAAATCTCTCTTCTTGGGAACAGGAGATCAAGACTATGACCAAAAGCCATGCACACAGCAACACACAATTGTAATGTGAGTTCATTTGGTCATGAAGGTGAGCCCTTGGGCATTTAGTTCCAATTTAAAACACAAGGTATATACACAGTATAATTAAAGCACTTCCACATTTAATTTAAGCAAAGTAGTTTTTAACAGAAAGTTACACAAACCCAAAGAGCTGTGTTTTTCAAAACCATACTTTATTTTTAAAGGCTAAGAGAAATATTCAGAACTGTGTTTCTTAAGCAAAAAGATTCACATTTCATTGTGCAGGGTCATTAGTAGGAGAAAAAGCATTTGGGGATTTACTTTTTTGCAACTGCTGTTGAGTTCCTACATCAAACCAGATTTGTTTAAAAATGGTAACATCAGTTATGGCTTAAGATATAGAATTACAAAAGAGTAACACAAACCTTGAAACTCAAGTGGCGAACAGGTAACTATAGTCACTTTTTCCACATAAAGATGTTTTAGCCAAGACAAACAGAAGCAACAACTGTCTTAATTGGTAGACAAGTCCACTGAACATCATCAGCACAGACACTGCTTCAAAGATACCCATGCTGATAAATGCATGTGTTAGAAGAATGTTCTGTCTGTTCCACTTACTTCACCTTTTCCTCTGTATCACAAGCCTCAAAACCATGGAGGTATGAAACCACAACAGATACTTTTTTACAAACAAGAGGCTACAAGAAAAGATGGAAGACTACAGAATGTGGTGAAGAAAGAGTCATCACCTCTACAGAGACAGCAGGACTTTGACCAAGAAATTTAAATCAGTGAGCATGTAAGGACCCAAACCAATTCAGAACCCAGAGCTGCAATTTTGTTGGATATTCTCCCCTTCACCAATCTGTAACTCTGCATGTACATGTTCTGGATGGCTTGCATTCAGTGGGACAGAGGTAGTGATGGGAACAAGATTCCTTCCCTAAAGTTTCCAAATAGATGCAACCTGGTAAGCATGGCCCCAAGGAAGGGTGAGTGCAACCAGCAGAGGGCCTGCCAGCTGGGAAAGGACAAGAGCACAAGCACAGACAGGGAGCTGCTCTCCCATACCCAGACTGATAAATAAAATGTTACGTAAAGGTGCTGGACAAGAACTGAACAAGTAACAAAACATCTGTGGCCTCAACAATGTGTACTTCATGCCAGGTTGTGCAAAGGGTAGAACTGTACCTTTGCTGCACAGTTGTGGTGATCAAAATGATATAGTATTTGCAGTACTGCCAGAAGTTCCAGTGTGTAACTAGCTAGCCTGATTATACTGAGAGTAGCTCTATAAAGTCAGTCACCCATTTAAAAAAAATAATTGTATTTGCAGGCAATTCCTTTATCCAGTTAATTCTTCAGACTTGTCCCACCTTTGCTATTTTTCTGTCCTAAGGGGGTTAAGATAGATTTCAGCTGTTAAAGTTCTTCCCCTTTTGCTCAGTGAGAGCAATTTAAAAAAATAGCATGTTTTTATCTTACACTCCTGGAATACTACAATTTGTTATAAGAATGTTCATTCAGAGAAAACTGTCTGTAATACTTACAATAAAAGGTTGCAACTGTTGGACAAGAAGGGATGGTTGGAACTAGGTCAACTGAATATAATTTGAGTTCTATAAACCAAAAATTGAATAAAGTCAATACTTGGGGCTAGAGAGCAGTTCTCCTTAGAACACCCCATTTCTCTTCTTAAGAAGATCAGAGGTAAAATGGTTTCTTTTATTGCAACACTGGTTAGCCAAATCCAATCCTTCCCATTCAGATATGATTTTTTAGGAACCAGGGATTTTATGGTTTACTGCCAAATTTGGCAGACAATTTACTGATGAGATTCATGACCTTGGGATTGCTCTGGTACTTGGACATATTTGCTGGGTTCTGGGCAACATCTTGGAATGCAACCATAACTTCTGGATCCTGCAGGACAAAAAGCAAAAATAAAAATTAGGGCAGTTGTAAAACAACTCTACAGAAGTGATTATGTGGTTCAACATGAATCTAATCTTGCTCAGCTTTTCCATGACAAGACTACTTTAGACTTCTGGCAAGAAGTTTCTAAAGACAACCCAGTAATACAGTGCTTGTTGTTAAAGCTGTGTCACTAAACACCAGAGTCATTACTGAACTTGTTACAGTGAAAGGTCAGTGTGTGAGAAGGGGGACAGGATAAGAGCTCTGTTTTTCCAGAAGAGGAGCCATCAAACATAGCCACACCTACTGTATTATTTATGTTCAGGCATCTTTCAAATGCATTTTGAAGGAGGTAGGAGTTTGATGTGTGTAGCATGCATGATAGGATAACTCTGCTCTGAGTAAAAGCTGATTCTTACCCTTTTCTCATTTTTTCATTCTAGCAGAGAAGCCTGAAACTGTTGGGTTGTGAGCAGACAATGTGGCAATGTTTGGCTTTTAAAAATGCATCTAATTCTCAGTCATTCCTCACCTCCACTGAGTAATCATACTTGGAAGAGAACCTTGTTATCTCTCATCACACTACTGTATTGCAGTTGATAAACACATCCACATATTCAATAAAGTCAGTGCCCAAAAAAATAACAACTCCATCTTCTCTACTTAGTATGAGAAGCATTAATACCTTTTTCCCATTCCTCTACTATACCTTTGGCCTCCACTGAACTTGAACTGGTTTTACTTGTTTTACATGTGTATGTTTTCAACATAATGAATCTGCACATATCCATTTTACATCTCAGCCTGGAAAAATGTTTCCACTATAAGTAATATCTACAAAATTTCCAATTTTCTTTAATTCAACAAGAGTGCAAGCAGTTTATTATGTTCAATGAAAATCACAGATGTTAGCTGTAATTTCATCTGCTGTTCTCTGTAGGATATTTAAGTATTTTCACCAAAAGACACACTGCTCCCTAGACTTCCAACCGACTGCTACAGCAGGCATGTTCTTTGGAAACCATCAAAACCCAACCAGTGTGCTCAGAGCTGTCTGTGCTACAATAACACCAGCCTGTATCTATTCTAGCATCAGACAGTCCAAAGCTGTTTAACAAGTCTGATCCCAAATTGCATTTGGTAGGTGTGGACTCCACTGAAAGCACCCACACACCTCAGTCATATTTTATGCATGTTGGGAACCAAGAGTCCAGTCTTACAGGAGGATTTACAAATGTGCTGTCTCCCTCACAAAAGATAATCTGCAAAGTATATGGAAAACAGAATGCTGGAGTTCAGAAAAGAGAGACCACATACATTCTCTCCACTTTACAGGATTCCCATGCAAAGAAGGACAGACTTTCACAACCTCAGACTTCTTGAATTTATTTCAAAATAGGGCATATAGATTATAAAGATTATGTCATGTTGTTAAGCCTGTGGTTTCACTTATATATGAATCTGGAACAAAAAGCTGAGTAATCTTAGCCACTAGTTTGTGTCAAAGCACACCTAAATGAATTTAAATATCCACTTTTATGCTATGTGTTTCACTTTTCTATAAATTCACAGCAAATAAATGATTCTGTACTTCTGTGATTCCCTGGAAGCTCTCAACCTCAGACAGCGTTTGGAACATCCAAGGTTTTACATTGATGAACAATATTATCAAAATAAAGTATAAGACTGAGGATATCAACATTCCTGTAGGGAAATATTTAGTACATAAGGTGGAATTGTAGCCATTCTATTAATGGTACTAGGGAGACATTCAGTTTTCTAATGTTCTAGTCTTTAGTTGCAGAAGAAAACTTAATTCCAAGAAAAAAATTATCACTGCTTTTTTCTTTTTCCAACTTAACACACTTTGTTGGAAGTCTGTGCCTAACATATGGCTACATGTCAAATAAGGAATCCATAGGTTCATCTTACACATCACTCCTTAAAAGAAGAACTTCTACCAGACTCCAAAATGCAAATGTCATGTGTCTAGAGATATGCAAGATATGAAGTACTAGACAAGCCTCCAGATAGGCAAAATAGTAAAATAAAACACACCAAAATTTCAGCCAATTCTTCTGGAGACTAGAAATCTTAGGGGCAAATGAGCTAAAAAAACATGCATTAGAAATTACTGCAAAAAGTCACTTGCTACCATTAAGAAGCTGTGAAAATAAATGCAAGAGAAGTGTTGCTGCTTTGAGCAAAAATTAGAAAAAATATCCTGAAGAAATAAATCTTCAGGTAATGAAATGAGAAATCTTCCTCAAGAAAGAAGTTTTTATAGTGGTTTGCAGAGATCACAAAATCACAGAATTGTTAGGGTTGGAAGGGACCTCTGGAGATCATCTAGGCCAACTTCCCTGTCCAGACAGGGTCACCTGAGCAGGTAATATGCCAGTGATAAGCAATAACTTCCCTAAGTAAGTCCACAGGCAGCCTTATCTGGTTCTCTGGTTGCTTGTATGGGTGACAAGATGAAGTTAACAGCAAAACCAGTTTAATCTGGCTTCTCTTCAGGCACCCACGGTTGTCTGGTTTACTGAGATGTTACAAGACTCAGGCACATGTCACTGTTAACTCCTGGAGAAGTCTCCAAAATGTCTCCAATCATAGCAAGTCTAAGAGACTGAGGTGGTGGCCTTTACTCGTAGAATATTCCCGTTTTGGCACTAACTCCTCACAATGAAAAGCCTCTACAGACTATCAGCTAAAAAGCAATTTTGGAACAACTTGTGTGATTCAGTATGTTCAGACTTTTTTGTAACCTCAGATAGCAGACATAAAGAGCTGCCAGCTAACATTATCCATCAACATATTCCATAGCTGTACTGAGCAGGTGCCAAGCAGTAGAAACTACTGTCTTTTAAAACTAGAGCTTACATGGCCACTTCAGAAAAGACCAGAGTTGGACACTTTAGGAAAATAGGACATAGATCAAGTTCTAATAAATCATATCTAGATACAAAGTTGATACCAAGAGGAAAGTAAACTAACAGGCTGTACATGTTAAAGCCTGCCTGCAGTATCAGCAAACACTGTCAACATACATTCTTGCAACAGAGACCTACCCTATGTTGGGGCATATGTAATCAGCATGCAATGGAGTCTTCTTAAAGGTATGTGACAAGCACTTCATATTTAGCTGCACCTCAACACTGTTTTCAGAACCTTTCATCACAAACTTCATTGTTACAGCAGGAAGTAGCCAGGCCAGGAAGACAAGTCAAGGGCCCCTTCTGCATGGTTTGCATGCAAGCCAACACTGCTCATTGTGGCAGCCTAAGTAAAGGTGTGTCTTCCAACATCAGCAACCATTAAGGGAATGAACCCACAAGCTTTTGCATGGGAAGATGAATTTTTTTGTGATTTTAGGGCATATGGAATAAGCTTCCTTTGTGATGCCTTTATTTCAATGAGCTGAGGACAATATGTAGATCTACTCTAATCACAGCAATACAGAAAAAAGAAACAAGACAGTTTTATACTTGATCATATTAGAATGCAAATGTGACTATGTAGCTCTGACTTTTTCTAGCCCACCTGCTCTGAAAACTGGTGATGTCAGATATGCTCCATTTAATCTGTTGAAATACTTTTCTTGAGTAGAAGTAGTCATGACATTGAGCAATTAATTAACTGAGCAATTACTCAAGCCCACTAGGGAAGTAAGCTTTCTGAATGTGAATTCAGAAAATGCCAGATGAAGAACTATCCTAATAATACTTTGTCTCTGGCAAAACCTCAAACATTTAATGTCCTAAAAGAAAGGCAATTCTTATTACAACATTATTATAATATATTGTGTTAGAACAATATTAACAATTTTTTTTGTTTGTGCATAATTACCCCACTACAAAGTATGTGCATTCAAAAAATATGCAAGTGAATTATAATGTGTCGAAAACAAGCATTTGAGAGACCTTTTCAAAAGAGATGACAACTGCATATAGCACAGTTTTGCCTATCATGGACAGGGGGCAGGGTGTGTGTGTCATCTTTAATTAAGCTTCCATTAGTTAGCTGCAAAACAGCTAACATTGAGTCCAGACAGTCTGGTGTCACACACATCAGGAAAGAATTTTACAACAGAAATCAGCAAGCACCCCATTGCTATCCAAAAGGTCACATCTTCCTTCCTCCCCTCAGGCTCATAGGTGCTGTTCTTCTCTTGTTCAGAACATGTAGCTTTGACTTCAACAAATACTCACCTGCATGGCTGCAAGAACTTCTGGATCGCTGAGAATCTCATTGAGACCTGGCATACCTGCCATTCCTGGCATACCTCCAGCCCCAGGAAAGCCACCTGAAAACCCAGCACAAGAAAAATGCATGATGAAAAATGTCCAACTCACCTATACAGTAATTATACTCACTGAGACCAAGACATGCTGCCCTTGCCACATCTTAAAGCCATGACTGCTATACAGCTACAGCTGGTTCACTCAAGCAGGGTCTTCACCTTCTCTTTCTGTTTAGACTTACATCTTATTTCATCCAATTGAATAGGAGGCTTGTAATGAGTACAGTTCTTCTTCTGGTTAACTTAAATGAGGTAGGTCTCCAGCTTAGGAACATAAGGAGTTTGAATGCCTGGGGCGAACAAGTTGGGGCAGAAGCAGCTCAGTATTATGTCCCAGGCACATTCCACATTTGGAGGGAACTTTAGGTTTTGAAAAATCGTACCACCAACGGGAAAAAGCTCCAACAAAACACTAATGAAAATATCCCTGAAGCAAAATGCTTGAGGTTCTTTTACAGAATCCTTATTCTGCAGCTTCCCCAGCTGTGCTGAGCATGACACAAAGAGTCTCCCTCTGGCTGCTGATCCAACTAGAGCCCATACACAGCCTATCTCAACTCTCAACTACATCTCAATCTTCAGGAGTATTAGTACTTCTGTTTCTCCCCAATCCATTGCATAACGTGGAAAGCCTGATTTTCGTGAAGACATCAAGGATAAGTTTTCTAAAATGTAATCTGCACGACCTCTTTTTAAAAACTCCTCTTTTTAACAATAGCTTGCAACTAGCACAGATTTCCCTCATGTTCAATCCAAATTTTCTACTTGAAAACTATTGTTCTTAAGCAGAATGGATTCAAGGCACCCTGGGTAATTTAGAAAACATTTTTATACTCATTTTTAAACACATTATCAGGCAAATTCTGCTTCTTTTGTTTTCCCAGACCTAAATCCTTTCATTCTATTATTCTTCAATTATTGATTTCTGTCTTCCCTCTGCTTGCTACACAGCATGAATATTCTTAGAGAGAAGGAACCCCATCCCTCTAACCACTAGTGCTCCAAGAGTTATTTGTATACAAGTTCTAAACTTCACATAAGATTTTTCTCTCTGTCTTGAGAACAAATGCTATAAAAACTGCAGATATAATACTCCACATGGAAACAACAGCCACCTCTACCTCAAGTATTGGTGCTTAAAAATAAAATACCTGGGAAGCCACCTGGGAAGCCACCAAACTGAGCTCCTCCTGCCTGTCGTCTTGCTTCTTCCTCCTGCAGATGAAAGCACATCATTCCACACAAAACAATGGAACTGCAGCCTGTTTTCTACTGCTCAACTGGGTTTAGGAGAAAAAAAACAGCCGAGACTGTTTCAGGCAGATATGCTATCACAATAAACAAAGCACTCTACTATGTTCAAAACCACTGACAAGAAATTGCTCTGTCTATTCTGAATTTTGTACGTGATTCCAGGGTAGTTATGCAGAGTATGTTTCTACTGAATATGAACTGTACAATTTTTTTTTAGCTCCCCAATTGTATTTTTAGAACTCCTACCCCCCATATATTAAAATACATCATTATAGCATAAAAAAAAAAGCAAGCAAGCAAACTGTACCAAGAATTGAGAAAGAGAAGCAAAGTATTATTCTGAATTTAAAACCTCCAATTTTGGGATACGTAAGTACTTTAAGTGAAAACTATTCTGGAACAGTCATACAATAACTGACTTCTTGAAATAGAGGATTAGCAGAGATTCCAGAGACTGTTTTTGTCACAAGCAATAAAACCAGATGAACTTAAATGCCCTCTTCTCCAGATTTCATTATTGGTCAATTAACCAAGACAGAAACCAACTCTCTAAAATTTAAAACTTATATTTAAAGTATTTTTTCCTCTATTATTCATTTTAACCTAAATAACTATGACACTCTCCAAATTATTAAGAATTATTAAAGCCTAAATATTCACCCTCTGTGCCTTCTCATGCTCCTCCCGTGCCTTCTTCACTCTTTCCATTCTTTCCTTGATTTCCTTCTCTTCACGCTTCCGCTCATATTTTCGTCGATGCTCTGCAATTTTCTGGGCCTGTCACAATTAAACACCAGGAGTTCCTATACATTTCTAGCATCACACAACATATTTCAATACAAAATACATGTAAGCATAACCAGCTGGTTCCACCAGTTCTTAAAACTAAGATCTGATTTCGCAGCCTAAAAGCCTCTTTGTTTTAGGAGCCATTTGCTACTTCTTTCCCATGGCAATCAGTCATTCATGGCTACTCAACCCTGACTGGATTTTCCAGAACATGCACTCTTAGCATATTTTTTTGCAGTACTTTTGGGACTCACATCATCATTAAAACTTGAACATGTTGTTATTCCATGTCCCTTCATGCTTTTATGCTGAAATATTGATTTCTCTGGGGCTAAAACCAGCAACTGCCCTGGAAAAGGGCACAATTGGAAGCATAATTCCCACTGCACACACACACACTTTTTAGATAGTGTTACTGCTGCTTCAGATGCCTCTACAGCATGTACAGACAAAAGCAGACCAAAGAATTCCTCATCCAAACCAAGAAAGGGGTGGTGGGGAGGAAGTTTGCTTCCTTTTACTAATTTTTTCCTCAAGTGTGTTAAATCTACAGCCCCAGCAAAAGAGGAATTAACAATCTTCCCAAGGCTCCTCATTCAGGGCTCATTATAACAACAGAATTAACTGCTGCAGTGCTTTCCTCAAAACAGATTGTATCCTTGTAAATAATTGCAAAAATGGTTCATGATTTCAGAAATAGTGGATGATGTTTATTCTGTAACATTCCTGTAACTAAAAAGCACATAACAAAATCAGAGTGTAAGAACAAAGATACTACTAAGACAATGGATACTCTTGTATTCTTTTAGAATACTCCTTTAAGGAAAAAATTATAGGCAGCAAGCTTGGATATTAGTAACTTATTTTAGCTAGCAGATACTCATTCAAAAACTACATCATTCCTGAAGTGCATCTGCCAGAGAAAGCTCACTGGAGGCAGCAGGAATGACAGAGTGAATGCAGTACGTGCTGTCAGATCCTGACACCACTGCCATTTAATGGCTCGTTAAGGGAGAGGTAAGTGCTCTGTTTTCTTTTAAATGAAGCATAAAGAGTTTCCAAAGTTTAGATTTTTGTTATCTAAGTATTTCTCAAGATGAAATAAACGTTTTAAGAACTTGAGCTGAAAGTGCTACAAAGTAAAAAATTCTAGGAAAGCTTGAAGTGAATAAATTAGCTGAACGCATCATTTTCTCTTACTAAAGATTTTGAAAATCACCCATGGAAAGAGCCTATGTTTTTCCTAGAGCTACACACACAAATTCCCATGCAGTCAGCAACTACTCAACTATGTATCACAGATACTCTGCTGTTTCTGTGCTCCAGCAGATTAACTGGGAAAGAAAAGGTTCTCCCTCAGCCAAGCTTTAAGTATATTTCTTATGAAAACCAGTTGAGACCTAAGACCTAATTACCTTAACCACAGATCAATAGTCTCCAAAACAGAGGACCAATAGGTTGTAGAATGGTTTCCATTGTCATTTTGCTGGAGACAGCAAAGACATGGTAGAAAAGCTGAAAGTTTAGATACAGGAATGTTTATACACGGGGGGGGGTTTAAGCTTGACTGGCTGCCAGATGTTCACTAAGCCACTCTCTCACTCCCCTCTCCTCAACAGGAGAGGAAGAGAAAAGAAGATTGAGAAACCCTTGGCTTGAGATAAAGACAAGATCACTCACCCACTGCCATCATGGGCAAAACAGACTCAATCTGGGGAGGATTCATTTAATTTATTGCCTATTAAAAATGGAGCAGGATGATGAGAAACAAAGACAAAACTAAAACCACCTTCTTCCCGAAGCTCAGCTTTATTGCCTCGTTCCCCACTCTTCCATCCTGAAGACCACAGTGGGATGGGGGCTGTCATCAGTTATAACTCTGTATTTCTGCCACTCCTTCCTTTTCACATCTTTTTCCTGCCCCAGCATGTCTGTCCCACAGGATACAGTTCTTCACAAACTGCTCCAGTGTGGTTGTCCCCACAAGGTAGAGTGCTTAAACAACAGACTGTTCCAGCATGGGTCCCCCATGAGCTGTAGCTCCTGACACAAAACCAGCTTCTGTGTAGGCTTCTCTCCACAGGCTGCAGTTTCTGCCAGGAGCCTGCTCCAGATGAGCTTCAGGGCACATCCTCTTCCTCTGGCATAGGATCCTCCATGGGCTGCAGGGTGGATCTGCTCTACTGCAGACCTCAATGGGCTCAAGAAGAACAAACTGCTTAACCATGATCTTCTCCACTGGCTGCAGGGGAATCTATGCTCCCATGCCTAGCACACCTCCTCCTGCTTCCTTCTTCACTCATCTTGGTGTCTCTGAGGGGTTGCTTCTCTCATATTTTTCTTCTTCACTGCCCTCCCTCTTGCAGCTGTTACACTGCATTTTTTAACCCTTTCTGTGATATGTTATCACAGAAGCACCACTGGCATCACTGACTCACTCAGCCTTGACACCAGCTGGAATTGGCTCCCTCTGATACAGAGGCAGCCTCAGGTCTCTCTTTACAAGAGCCCTGCAGTCTCCACCTTCCCCCAGACTTCCTATGTAAATCCAATACAACAGCTGCCATCTGTGGTGTGTAAACCACTTCAAAAGAACAGGCAAAAACACATGAAAAAGAAAGCCTGGTATCAAAAGTGTTACATTGGTTACATAGAAGTTCCTCCTTAGAAGACTGCTGGGGTCAGCCACAGGAGAACAGCTGAAAACCAGTTGTGCAGAGCTGAGGCTGCCCTCATGGGGCTGACTAATGAAAGTACAAACCACAGCAAAATGCTTCCTTTGGAAAACATGCTTAAGGACAAAGCATTGATCAACTCAGAAATATCTTGGGAAAAAAACACATATTTTTAGCTATGTCTTGCTTTACTGAAGGTTTTTAGTCTGGAATCTAAAATACCTGGCAAACTTCAGCTGCTTCAGATTCTTCTGTAAAAATTCTAAAAAGGAATGTATTTTATACTTTTGTTACATGCCCAGCCCACACACTGAATTTCTCTACACACAGCCATGAACTGCTGTTACTGAAGACAGAAGTATTTATAAACTCATTTTGAAGTGCTGGAAGACACATGAACATATTTCTTCCAGACAATGCCTATTGATGAATCTGAAGGCAGCTATGTCACTCAGACAAATCCAAGAAAGACCTCAAACATTCCTCCTCACTTACTCTTGGCTGCACCTCCTTCAGCATGGCACTTGCATCTTCATCATAATCCAGTTTACAAGCTAATGCAAGATCATGAGCAGCCTCCTCCCAGTGGCCAAGAAGTCTGGAATTCAGAAGACACCAACAATCAGAAGGGAAAACTGAACACTTACAGCTCTTCAAAATATTTAACCATGCATCACTCAGGATTCTTACCTAGAGCTACAAGGACTTACAGAAGTTTAATAATCATGGTGCTTGATCTAAGCTGCATACTAGAGTACCATTAGAGGATACTTGTTTGCTTGCTTCTCATCCTTACAGTGACTTTTGCTTGAAGTAGCAATGAGTGAACAACTCTCCATGAGATCATGTCATTGTCTGCTCTAAAGAACGATCTAACAGGGAGAAGGTACCCTAACTAAACACATGAAGCACACTAAGAAAAATAATCTGCACCACTAGGCACATGTTCAGTCTACACATCCAGTGCTCTGTGCAAGTCTACACCACTATTACTACCTCAAGCTTAAGTGGACCCCTGTACTCAGCACTCAAACACCATGACTGGATGCACCATATCTTAATTAAAGCGGTCATGTAAGACTCTGTGCAACTTCTTTACTATTAATTTATTATAATTTACTATCAATTCTTGCTAATTAAAAATTTAAGCAACTGGTGGTATTACTAAATGGTCAAAGCACTTCTGCTCACAGACAGAGGTATTAATTCAAACTATCCTCCAATCTTCTCACTCTTAGGCTTCACACGGTAAAGTAAAATTGCAGATACTAACGAACTACTCTCTAAAAACTGTCTAAAATGTCTTTTTAAAAAGTTATATTAGCATTTACTTCTTCCACTTTTATACAAGCCATAAGAACTGTCATCTTTTTTGTTGATTTATTGCTATTAAAAAAAAAAGTACAATAGTTGGGGAGATGTCTAACACCATTTTAAATAATTACACTGTTTCCTTAATAACATTTCTCAGTTGCAACAAATGGTACCCTTAATAACCAGGCATTTACATTTACTATGTAAAAGAGCTCTAGCATCTAAGGAAAAAGGACAGCAGAGAAATGTTCAAGAATTATAGGTCAATTAAAAAAAACCAACAAAATGAAAACAAAAGACCTCCAAACAGATAAAAACGAAGTCCTAGATTTCATAATCTTTACCAAATGATTAGAAAATGTTATTCAGAAAAGCCATTAAGAGATGAGAGAGAGAAAGAGAGAGAGGGAAAGAGAGGGAGAGAGGGAAAGAGAGGGAGAGAGGGAAAGAGAGGGAGGTGAGGGGGGAGGACAGTACCAGGAGGACTAATCATAAATTGCCATCAATAAATCACCATCATCCTTTCTATTCTCTAAGCCATACTCAGCACAGTGGTTTCTTGGCTCACAGCTACTGCTCTCAGGTTCAAGACAAACAGTTCAGAGACAGAAAGAAGGAGAGAATGTATGAACAAAACTGCTCCCCCCAAGTAAAGACAGTATCAAGTACAGGTGCAGCTCATTACCTATGTGCTTTCCCCCTCCATTTATAGGTCTGTGCCGAGTCAGGATTAATCTTGATGGCTCTGTCACAATCTCTAATGGCAGCATTTGGCTTCTGTAGTTTCACAAAAACACTGTGGGAACAAGAAGATTTATCATACGTATCG
The DNA here is from genome assembly GCA_013398075.1 of Notiomystis cincta. Taxonomy (NCBI): domain Eukaryota; kingdom Metazoa; phylum Chordata; class Aves; order Passeriformes; family Notiomystidae; genus Notiomystis; species Notiomystis cincta. The sequence goes on from VZRX01021426.1 coordinate 831,274, forward strand.
AAATACCAAGTTACTAACTTAAGCTGGAAATAATTTTGGATGACTAACAGGCAAGCTAGTGAGATAATGCATTCAAAGAGCTAAGTTCAAAAAGATTTCATAGTAACATAGATAATAAAGTCACTAAAATTTAGTCTCACCCTCCCAGCATTGTAGGTGAGTCATGAGCAAGAACTGAATGCATTCATTGTTCAGACTCAAGCCTTGCCAGCAAGAATAACTTCAGTGCAGACAAGAAGATCATAAATGCAAAGGACAGTTCAGCCCCATGGTGCTTGGGGTCTATAGCCAATGGCAACCAGAAATTTTAACAAAACAGTAATATTCTGCATGCCATACTGCACAGTCTTTAACACAGTAACACAAAGAAAGCATGAGGAGTTATACAGGCTACAAGGATCAACAGTCATGGGAAAAGGAGGTAGGAGATAAGTCATCAAAATCAAAAGCAGCAGAACAAACACAAACTCAGCAAGAAGTCCCAATCCCTTGTCAGTTAAAGGTAAAAACTGAAAATTTTACAACACACAGGGTGTCAGGCAAGTGTCCTAAAGCTACACCTCACCAATGAGAGCCAGTCCAACACTGCTGGCTGCACAAAGCCCCTAGCCTCTCAAACACACAAACCCCCCAAACCCATGGATTACTCATAGCACTTGATCAGCATGGCAAGTTTTACAATATCCTAATATATTATTCATTTCTTTCTACAACAGACCAAATCAAGGGAACTTGTGAACTTCTCCTAACATTCTTATTTTTCATTGCTACACTCAGTACAAGAGGTTGTAAAAATACTGTTATGATGGCAACAATGACAGTGTATTAAGGCACACAAGTGGTGTTACATGCAAAAACTTTGATATGGAAAGGAAAAAAACATCAGGGCAAGTACCAGTTAAGGTGTATTACAATGGAACAGTTAAAAGACACTAATCAATCTTGTGAAAGTTGAAGTTTTCTTTGAATTATACTTTGCTATGGAAAAGATCCACTAAATTATCAAAACATCCATGGTTAATAGTCTTTTGTGTAAAAACAGAAAAAAGAAATTGCTTCTGCAACAATACTTCTCCAGCCTTCCTCAAGAACCAGGAAGATAAAGATGTTTGTGCATTATGAACTTACAAAATTCCCAGTGCATTACCTGCAGTTTGGTAGATGTAATTAGCAGTAAGGTGGATAGAGAATGGGCTGAGATACAGATGTGTCCTGTTCAAACATTAGACTGTTGAACAGAACCCGGTCTACTAAGAAATTCATTTAGCAGGTACAACAGGGAGAGAATTCACAGGAATCTTAATTAAGTTTGCATCTAAATAGGATATCATTTCAATCATCATCTTAATTTCACCATAAAGTTCAGATTTTACAAGTGTTTATAATCCAGCACTATGTCAATCTGGACATACCAAAAGCAGTATCACTGAGAAATACTTTCAGTGCAGGTAGCTCCATGTGCAGCTGCAGTGTCAGCTGAAGACTGAACTCGGGGTGCTGAGTGCCCCAGGCAAGAACTGGTGTCAATCTCTGCACAGGGACCTGTGGCCCAGCCAGGTGACTGGACACCCTGAGGCACAGCTGAAGCCCATGACCCCAGACTTCCACAAGCACAGACTGTGGGGGTATAAAAGCTCAGGACTTCCTTTGTTTGGAATCCCTCCTAAGAGGCTCCGGCTTGAGTTGTTATTTTGTTATTGCACCATGAGTGAATTATTTTAAGGATGCAGATGTCTGAGAGTCTGCTGTGGGAAACCCAGGGTCAAGGCAGTAAGGAAAGCTGGTCTGACTGTGTGAGTGTGGGGAGTGTAGCTGCAAAGGGGCTCCAGTCCCAGCTCAGACAGTGCAAGTGTAACTGTTAGGATGACTCCTGGAAGGTCAGACAGGAAAGTATCCTTAATGTTACCACAGTGCATTGTGGAACACCATTCTGTTATTTACTCTATTATCAATATTCTTAATATAGCTGCTTCAGCAAATCTGCTGAGTCAAATAGAAGAGAAACTGCATGAAATGAACACTTCCCTTTCCCTCCTGTGGTTTAAGTTTACACAGATCCTCAAGTTGTGTTATATTTAGACTCCTTAAGGAAAATAACAGAACAGGCAGAAACACAAATCTCTAGTTTATTACTCACCTTGCCCTCTTTGCATACAAGATGGCCAAACAAGGATTCAGCTTGATAGCATCTGTGAACAAGTCAACAGCCTTCTGAAGGTCCCCTAAATATAAGTACCAGTGAAGTTTCAATCATTAAGTAATGAAATTACACCTGAATTCCCAAACCTGCCTTACAGTGTCACGTGCCTAGACTCTTCTTAGACTGAACATTATCAAGAAAGAAAAATCACTTTCTCCCTCTCGCTGTGTTACTGAAGTACAAACTCCAAAATTAATGCTTGAGAAGAGATACTTTTCCCAGTTAAATTTGTACATTTAACTTTGAATGAAATCAAATAGAATGGCACATCTTTACTATACACTTGTTCACTGCATTAAGACAAACCACTAGAGACACTAATCATAATATGGAGGGAATTACTACAATGACCAGTTTGTAATTAAGATGCTGCAGTGCCTCATTCCCCCCTCCCACCTTTCCCTAAATAATGGCTACATTGGAAAAACAGTACTTGAAGAAACTTTTATGTTCAACATAGTTTTGGGTATCCAACAAAATTATGTTTTCTCTTCCTTGAAAGCATCCAAAATAGTCCAAGATATTCACCTTCTTTTTTGTAATAGGAGAACCAAACCTAATGTCCTTGAATAAGTACTAAAAAACAATTTATCACCTTCACTGAGAGCATTTATTGCTTCCATCTTCTTTTCATTAGCTTGANCATGAGTGAATTATTTTAAGGATGCAGATGTCTGAGAGTCTGCTGTGGGAAACCCAGGGTCAAGGCAGTAAGGAAAGCTGGTCTGACTGTGTGAGTGTGGGGAGTGTAGCTGCAAAGGGGCTCCAGTCCCAGCTCAGACAGTGCAAGTGTAACTGTTAGGATGACTCCTGGAAGGTCAGACAGGAAAGTATCCTTAATGTTACCACAGTGCATTGTGGAACACCATTCTGTTATTTACTCTATTATCAATATTCTTAATATAGCTGCTTCAGCAAATCTGCTGAGTCAAATAGAAGAGAAACTGCATGAAATGAACACTTCCCTTTCCCTCCTGTGGTTTAAGTTTACACAGATCCTCAAGTTGTGTTATATTTAGACTCCTTAAGGAAAATAACAGAACAGGCAGAAACACAAATCTCTAGTTTATTACTCACCTTGCCCTCTTTGCATACAAGATGGCCAAACAAGGATTCAGCTTGATAGCATCTGTGAACAAGTCAACAGCCTTCTGAAGGTCCCCTAAATATAAGTACCAGTGAAGTTTCAATCATTAAGTAATGAAATTACACCTGAATTCCCAAACCTGCCTTACAGTGTCACGTGCCTAGACTCTTCTTAGACTGAACATTATCAAGAAAGAAAAATCACTTTCTCCCTCTCGCTGTGTTACTGAAGTACAAACTCCAAAATTAATGCTTGAGAAGAGATACTTTTCCCAGTTAAATTTGTACATTTAACTTTGAATGAAATCAAATAGAATGGCACATCTTTACTATACACTTGTTCACTGCATTAAGACAAACCACTAGAGACACTAATCATAATATGGAGGGAATTACTACAATGACCAGTTTGTAATTAAGATGCTGCAGTGCCTCATTCCCCCCTCCCACCTTTCCCTAAATAATGGCTACATTGGAAAAACAGTACTTGAAGAAACTTTTATGTTCAACATAGTTTTGGGTATCCAACAAAATTATGTTTTCTCTTCCTTGAAAGCATCCAAAATAGTCCAAGATATTCACCTTCTTTTTTGTAATAGGAGAACCAAACCTAATGTCCTTGAATAAGTACTAAAAAACAATTTATCACCTTCACTGAGAGCATTTATTGCTTCCATCTTCTTTTCATTAGCTTGATCTGCCATCTCTTCAGTTACCTAACAAAATAAAATGAAACACACACACAAACCCCAAAAGCTGTAGAGTCCAGAATTACCATGCTAAAACCGCAACAAAGGAGAAAGTACTTCAGTTGCCCAATTCCAGAACCTTAATTTTAATTTGCATTGAAATCATAGTTCAAAAAACCCACAAAATCTTTGCTTTCAGCTTGAAGACATTAGTCAACATTATTTTTAGCTATAAAACACTTGATATCTAAGTTGAATAATGGCAGAATTCTACATATCTAGTTTGCATGGGTGCTTTGATAAAGGTCTTTGGCATCTTCTGACTTGATCTTCCACATGAAGAAGATACAGAAAAGCACATGGAACTTTTAGATTGACTCTAACCTTGAATAAGAAAAGAATGTGATTTTAAGCCAGACAGTTTTCTGTTTAGAAAAAAAAGAGCCAAAACAACAGCTGGCAACACAGATAATGGAGTACTCATCCTCCCTCAGCTGCTATCCTTGCTTTCACTCAAACCCTCCTTCTATCTTTCCTACACTGCCACATTGAAAATATTTTGCTTACCTCCACATTTTCATCTCCCATTTCTTGAGGGTCATCGTTGTCTGGTTCAATCACTCCCTCATTATCAATTTCTGGAGGAAAAACAAAAAGCAAGACTAAACTCCAGCTACAGAGACAGGACTTTCAGAATCATTTTCACGTTGGCAAAATGCAATAAAGTCGCTAATTTCCCCACCTAAGTCGCTCTCTTCACTTTCTGGTTCGGGTGATTTAACCGGCTCCTCTGGGTGTTCCTCTGCTTTGCCCTGAGAGAGACACATATTTGTAAGCAGACATTATTTCTGACTGATGCTCTACTTCCACTCTCATAAGTAACAATGTATTAGAAAAATCAGATCACTATACAGCTGAACCATTTCATTTTTAAGATGCTAATCTCCTTTTCTCTCCTCTCAGATTAAGCCTATCATGTATGCAAATATTTCAGACCCCAAATCTGGGCTCATGAACTTCTATTATTGGTAAAGCTGGTCCTTCAAATTTTGTAATTCAATAACCAAAACCAAACAGTCCAAATAACACTCAATTCAGATCCAGTTTTGCAGTGATTAATAACCAACCCTTCCAATCTTCCTGCCTTCCCTCACACATTCTCTGGATGAAAAATTCTCTCAATTTAATACCATTCAGCTAATGTCCTTTAGCAGGGAACAATAGGCTGATGACAGTGATTTAAATACTGTTTTCATTTGCCAAGGTCTGAGATTGTTGCCACCTATACAGACATAGAATATTTTTTCAAAAATGTCAAATGTTTTCTTATCAACTTGCAACTAAATTTCATCTGAATCCCACAACTTAGTACATCCTATTATCACAGATATAAGATGCTTGTCTTCACACTGAGTGTCACAAACTATATTCAGTACATACACACAATCCCTCCATATTGCTCCAACTAGTCAGTAATTCCAGCATCCACTGTCTTGTTAAAAAGAAATTTAAAAACCTTTTTTCCAAAAGAATTTCAAACTTGAAAAAATCTTGATATAAATATCTACAAGGCAAATTTATTTGCTCCCTTAAAATAAAAGAACAAAACCCAACATCTTCCACAATACTACCTTAAAAATGTAGTAGTTCAACCAATCACTTCATTACTTATCATGCTCGTTAATATTTCTTCTCATGAAAAGATCATAATTTAATCCACTAATGATAGAGAAGTAGTTTATAAACAGACAAGAGAAAACAAAAAAAAAAATCAAGACTCTGTATGGCATTTGCATTGCAGAGAACATCAGGCATTCAGGATTAGGGAAATGGAGCATGATAACACTTGAAATGAACTAGGAAGCCATCTGTAACAAGTCATCTACAACACACAATGGGCAGGCTTCAGACTGAACTCTCACATTCACCCACCCTATCTGAGTGAAAACTGACAGCAAATTTCCCCCTTCTGCTGCTCAGTAATTTTGCCAGCATCAATTTTCAGTGATAAATGTTTCGTATCTCACCTTACTTGTCTCCTCTGTGGAGGCATTGGCTGGAGCAGGCGGTATTGTGCCTCCCATACTTTTCAGCAAAACAGAGAAAAGACAAAACAAAACAGTAAGATTATCAAAATAGTGGCATGTATTTTATTGATTCAAATCCTGATAATCTCAGCTTTTTGTTGTAACACAAAACATGATGATCCATTTCAGTGTCAAAGCAGCAAACAGAGTACACATCCCCCACACTTTTCTCAGTGTAGTGCAATGCACACTGGCTGTTGTACAACTCCACTGAGACTTGTACTCACTTGTATCACCCTTCACCCACCCACCCTTTCTCACAAGGAAAAGCTGCCTCTTGGCTCAAATGGATTTTCTCCTTTAAATGTAACTTATCTTTGAATCAAAACTGGATATTATGATTATAGATATTACTAAAATTAGAAATATTTTTGAACAGAGGTCAAACAATTAAGGAGAACAGCCTAAAATGCCTATGCAAGTAAAAAAAACCTGCTGCCTAGAAAAAAAAATAATTTCTCTTACATACTGCAATATTCCTGCCTCTCCTTCGCTACAATTAAGGAGCAGTCTTTGTAGAGACAGAATTCTGTCAATACAGAATAAACTTCCACAGGATATCAATTTTGGTTAGCAGCCAGGAATAAGCAGAGGCTGAATTCTCCAGCTGTTACATACAACAGCTGATCATGCCTATGACAGCACACCACAAGGAATACCATTCCCAGCCAGCCACTGCCCCACATTTCCACCTACTGATGGTTTGCAATAAAAATGTTTCCATGAACTCAACAACCAACTCCTAGAGGCCTGACACAACTGGTTAGATGGGATGGAGGAGGGAGGAGAAGAGCAAGAGGAGAAGGGCTGGGCAGGAGGAATTGGAAGGATGTGGGACTATCTGCTTTCAGGAATTAGTGCAACATAAAACTGTATCCCAAGGATAAGAAGTTACAGCTTCTTAAGTTAAGCTACTGCAGTCCATTCTCCTCTCTTTCCTCCTTCCTGCCAGCAGCACTCAGTCAGGCTTCAAAGGGGCTGAAAACAAACCTGAATGAGGCAGAATAGGGCAGGGATAGGGATGAACTGGGGGAGAAAGGGCAGAAGAGTGAAAAGGAGCTGACAGGATCGACAGGTCCTGGCACAAGGCCCTGCAGCAAAAGGCAAGTAAACATCACTAAACTACTTCTCATTTACAAGGAAAATCTGTCAAAAAAAGCCAAAACAAAACAACAAAATGATCAACAAGTGACAAACCCCAGCATGTTCTGAAGCTATTGCAAAAATTTCCATGTGTCTCTGGAATGCTGACATTACTTAATCGAAGTTACACTGCAAGGACCAAACAACTGCAGTCTGAGAAATCATTATCTAGCTAGGCAGACTAAACGTTCCTCCTAAATTTTTGCCCTCGTAGGCTGACAATAGAACACATTTATTAGTCTCTAAAAACCAAGGAGAAGACTACAGGGACTATCCAGTGAAGCCTTGGAATTTTTCTTCTGCATAAAGAAAACTACAAATTACAAAGCATATTAGCAGAGCTAATAGCTAATATCCATGGTATTAGCTGGTTTTAAGTCTGACACCTTAAATCACCTCAAGACTGAAACAACTTAGCCAGTCTCCTCTGTTCTCTTCATATCCCTCTGAAAACTATCCTAGTTCAGATCAGTTTGAGAAGTGTTTACCAAAACATTTGCATGTTTTATAATATGCTATTTCATGAACTGCCAAGGCTAAGGAGATTCACTCATAGTACTTGAAAACATTTTTGCTATTCTGGTAATCTCTATTTAAACTGCAGTTATAATCCCAGAACATAACTCAAAAGCAAGTTACTCTCAAATCTCTTAACTCAGTATTTGATAACAGTGATTAAATACAGAGCAGGGATATATGCAAAGTTTGCAATGCATTAAAGCTCAGCAGTACATGGACACACGAGACACTCTTGTAGGAAAGGGCAGGTACTGAGCTGTAGAAAAAGCACAGACACACACACAGCACATAAAGAGTTTAAACTGTGTGATACCAGCAACAACTGGGAGTTGTCAGGACTCCATTGCAACAGTGACTGCACATTTCCACTCATCACAGCCATGAGAAGTGTCACGTTTATGACTTGTTGGAAGAACTTCAAATGTGATTTCTGCAACCCCTTTTATTATTGACAGCAAAATTATCTTTAGGGAGAAATTGGATTACTGTGAATTCAAAAGGGTAAAAGCCTATTTGAACATAACAACAAGAGGCAAAAAGCCTTATTCATCAGTTAGGGATTCTGTGTTTTATTTTTAAGGACTGCTATTGTTTCTTTGTTCAGCTGCAGGGTTTTGAAATCTTTAATGACTCATTTCATAGTAATTCAAGTAAAACATTTGTATTTTTATGCAATTATGAAAAATGAGTTTGATAAAAGGAATGTCAAAGCACTTTCCAAACACAATCACACACTACCCTATGCTTTCATTAGCAAAGAGCATCTATATAGAAATTTAATAAAGCACTTAGGCAGAATAGGTTAGAAAACAACAAGTGCATGAAAACAGGTAAGACTTAAGGTTACTGATGCAATATTAACAGCTAGTCAGAAATAAAGCATCCCATTTTGGCTTCATGAGTAGTTAACATAATTTAAATTAGAATTAGTAGGTTTAAGGGGAAAAAAATCAAAGCAATTGGCAGAATTTTAGTTGAAAAACTTAATGATAGATTTTATTATCATTTAGTCATTATTCTAATCACTCATAACACTACCTAGGTAAACAAACCTATGTCTTTCAGATTAAGACAGGTAATCTAGACAGAGATATAAGGGTTATAGAGTTTATTTCCACCTGAAGGTAGGCCATGCTGTTTGAAGCAGTTTCCAAAGAATGATCAAGCCCTGTAAATGCACTTAATAGTTCTGCTGCACACAGCACTATTGCATAAAGGCAGAGGGAAACCCAGCAGAATTCCAGATTTGCATGGAAAGTAATTTGGGTACCACTACCACCATCTAAGTGTATTACTTAGGCAAATATTTAACTCAAATATGTCAAGAAAACCAGAAAACTTGAGAGAGCTGTAGGACGTTCTGCTCTGAAGTATTTTTTAACTTCTGAGTAAAAAACACCCAGCGAAGATTTTACATGTAAAAAACATTCCATGGCTCTAAATGTAATTTCTGTACTTATAAGACAAGCACCAAATACAGATTCTAAAAAATTAATCATGGAATTTAAAGACCTCCTCGTTAACATGGAGAAAGTCAGAGAGTCATCTTTCCATTCCCTAACACTTTCTTTGGCCAAAAGAAGTCCGTGTTCTTCCTCTCCCTCCTAAAGTAGTCTGTCCACACCTTCAGATTTACGCAACAGAAGCACTGGAAGAAACCCAGGGTAAGGCACTGAAGTATTTTCTGCAGTAGCAAAAGGAATAAAGACCTGCAGTAGGATAGGACAGACATCGATCTCCTTCCCAGGCAGAAGTACATCTACTGTCACTACTGCAAAGCCAAGTGGTTTTACAACCACAGTATTAATCAGATGCACAAAAAATTTAAACATCACTGTAAAAAACAAGAATAAACACTTCATGGTAGCCATTTTCATTATAGGACATATTGTAAAATGCTATTGCTTAGTTTTATATATATATATATACACATATCTATAAACACAAAACCCTGCTGATTCAGATTAACACAAATTTTCTAAAAACGAATCCCAGGTTCGTCACTAAATAAAAATCTTTTAAACTCTCTCTGCATAACATGTGCAGCTGAAAGAATGTCTCTCGCTTCTCAAGAGTTCTTTAGCAGCCACAAAAGCCAGGCAGAGGTGCCGTAGCTGAACACAGGGGGTTCTGTGGGTTCTCTGCCAGCAGCAAAGAATCCCAACCCTTCCAGCCTCGAGCTTCTGGACACTCCGGGTAGAACCCAAAGAGGATTTTTAATTGGGAAGCTTCCCTTACGACAGGCCCCGCTCACACAGAACACGAGCAGCATAAACAGCAGGTACCTAAATGGCTCACAGGGAGCGGAGAATTCGACTACTTTTGAGACATTAGGACTTCAAAGAGAAAAACACGTTTTGGACAGGAACTGTAGCTGCCAGG
>VZRX01021426.1:842004-876857 GCA_013398075.1 Notiomystis cincta
ATGGTGTCAGCGCGCGGCGCCGCGGCGCAGAGAGGGCCCGGCCATGTCGCTCGTCCTGGCGGCGCGGGGCTGGCGCGGCGCCGCAGGTCAGACCCTCCTCCTCCTCCTCCTCCTGCTGCTCCCTCCCCTCCTCCTCCTCCTCCTCCTGCCCTCACACCGCCCGCGGCTCCGGGAGCGACACCCGGGTACCGCCGCGGGGAAGCGGCTCTCGCCGGCGGCGCAGTGGCAGCCCCGGCCAGGGCTGAGTCCTAGGAAGGAGCAGGCAGTGACTTGAACAATAAAGCAGCGGTAGAAAGCTCCTCGGTGCCTCCCAGGCGGTGCTGTATTTAATGCGGGCTGCCCTGTTTGTCCGCTGTGTATGCGGGGAAAAACAGTGGAAACACCAATTTTAGAGTAGACTGCACAAAGAGCTGCAGCTACATTTCACCGCCCGGGTCTCAGTCAAGCATCACAAAGCCAACGCTTCACGTTAAGACTATTTTTTTACAACTATATTAGTTGTCTTGCGTAGCTTAATCTTCAATTAAAGGCTGATCAAACTGGCTCCCACAGCAAATCCACGGTCTTTGTTTTGCTGTGAGGCTCGGAGTCTCAGCTACCTGAAAAGCAGATGTTTTGCTTGTGTTGTCCTTGCTTCTGCTAGTGAAGAGTTAATAGTATTTGTTGTAAGAATCCTGTGCCGTGCAATGGCAGCACAAATTGGGTTTGTAGTAGGCACAGGGTAAGTAGCATAAAAAGCAACCACTTTCCAAAACACAAAATAGATGTTTACCTTCTGACTGCCCTCTCCTGCATGTCTGGGTGATTTGTACTCTGGCACAAGCACTTCTTCTGTTGCAAAAGGCTGTGACTGAGAACTCTAAAGCTTCTGACAATTTAATTTTAGATTTTGTCTTACCCTGCCCACCCCCAGCATGCTTGTGGTTGTCTTTAAAACTCACCTGCTTTGGCTGTGTGCTGTTTGGAGGTGAGATACACAACTCTGCAGTTTGGCTAAAGCTACTGCCATGGAAGGTCAATACATAAACACTCTCGGGTATCTTCCATGTGGGAAGAGCAAATCGCATTCCTGTGTTATTTGATGGTTTCTGTGCAGCATTTTTAGTTAAAAACAGAACTGGAAAGGCCTTGAAACTGTAATTGTTCCAGAGGAGTGGGATTTTTTGAAGACATAGTCATGAAGAGACAATGTACAGGTGTGGTGCTTGGAGCCCTGTGGTGTTGGAGGGAAGCGAGGGAGGGAGGGAGAGCACTGAGTGCCTCAGGAACACAAGTTGTGTGACTTGGGATGTGGAACCCAACAGGTCTCCCTGGGTTTTCTTGCTGGATTGGCAGGTTTAGCATGTGTTTGTTTCTTTCTATCTGTCCTATGAATATGTGGTTGTCAGTTGAGTTATGTGCACGTCGTTTCATGAACTGCTGTGATGCACAGCAAAGGGAGAAGCTAAGGAGGGATTCTTATGTCCTGTAAGTGAAGGAATGCTGCTCAGAGCCTGGTGGCTGGACTGCTGCAGTTTCCTGACTGTAAAGTTTTGGGGTTTTTACCTTGACCTGGTGCATTTCTTCTCCTGTAGTTTGCAAGTCATGTGCTCTCCGAAGATTTTCCATCCAGCCTGCCCAGCAGAAGAAGATTCCAAACCGGTATTTGGGCCAGCCCAGCCCCTTCACACACCCACATCTGCTCAAACCAGGTGAGGTTTGGGCCCTGCATGAGCCAGTCATGGGTATTTTCTTTTCTCTCTTTTCCTGAGTGTATTGATTTGCTGCATCATAGAGTTGCCTGTGTTTCAGCTGTTTATGATTACCTTCATTAGCCAGTAATTATATTTAGTAGCTAATTTCCTTGTCTGAGATGATACTGATTCCAAAATTAGGCTTCACATGTGATGGCTTTCATAGCTTCTTCCTTTTTTTCTCATGACTTACTCAGGGTTGTTTACTTGGGTGCTGCAGACCTTTTGTGGCAGTGGCATTTTGTCCTGCAAATAAATATGGTTTTTATTAAGAGGGAGTCTTTTGTGCAAGCTGAACTGTCACAGTGGTTCACATCCTATGCCATGTGAGTCACAAAATAAAGGGGCAGTTCAGCAAAGGTGAATGGGGAGGGACATTGATAGATGGACACCACTTGTCTACAGAATGTGTCCTTTTCAGAGGAGTATTCAGCATGTGGAGAAGGAGAAAAAGAAACTTGGGGCTATGAAGTTAAACAGTAGTCCTAAAAGAGAAGCTGAGGTTGTGCATTTTTTGAGATTCATGAAAATGAGCCTGTAGGCATAAGATGACCACAATTAAATCTAAAAAACAAACCAAAAAAATTGCAGCAAAAATATATTCAAGAATATGTTCAGGGAAACAACATTCTGTGTTCTTCCATAGGTGGGTGTAAGGGAGAATAGATGAATATATATATACACACACACACACACACACACACTTCTGTATTTAATTGTGGAATAATTCAGGTCAGAAGGAGCCTCACACAGTTAACAGGTTCCCCCTGTGCTCAAAGCTGGGCTAATGTCAGCATTAGATCAGGTTGCTTAGGGCACTCATTGGCAGCTCACAATAAATGATGCTGACTCTTCAAAGTGCAGCCTAAGCACTGGAAGTGAATTCTAGCTATCCAAAGTAGTTTTCCTTTTAATAAAGGAGAGGTGTTTTCCTTAAAAAAATATGACATTATTTCATTACAGTTATTGTTTAAAGAGCAAATGCCTTTAATGCAAAGAGAATTTCCAGGTCTCACAGTTGGAAGACAGCTGTGATCCCCATGTTCCACCCCATTGCAGCTTCAGAAATTCACTGGACTGTGGCAGTTAAAAAGCTGACTGAAATACAGTGGAACATAGGAAATTTGCAGTATAATATTGTAGAATTGTGAAGCCAGATTGAATTAGAACAGAGTAAAATAAATGTGGGTTTGTTGGGTCTGATTGGTTCTTTTTTAAGACTTTTACACCTAATAGGTATTGAGGATATAATTGAAAAGGTGTAAAATTTAAAGCAAATACAACAAATAAAATTTTCTTAGACTCCTTTGTCTGGATAGAACTTCCCCCTCCCACTGCAATCATGCAAGAATCCACTTGCAGTACAACTCAAATGCCAATTTTTGTTCTAGAATTGTTACTGTGTAATACATGAAAGAGGAAGAAAAGATTATGAAAGTGGAAAGTTAATGAACAGTATCAAAATTCAATCCATGTTCAAGTAGGGTATTAGCCAAAGTACTGATTAAGGCTCTTATATTAATTTAGATCATAATTAGGAGTCTCACAATTGAAAAAATACATACTTAAGTTGTTGTTGGTTGTCCTTTCAACTTCAGTCCTGTTTTGGTGAATATCTTGATGGCTGTACTTCGTGTCTTTTGGGACTGGAGACGTTGAAAGAGTACTTTCATCTAAGAGATCATTTGTTTAGTTAGTGTTATTAGAAATATAGTATTTAACTGTGGAAAAATCTGAATTGTTAAATATTGAGAAAAGCTACTCATGCCCTGGAAAGATCCCTTAACAGGAGTCTGATGGCAGCCTGCAGTCCATGGTTTGTTTCTGCCTGGAATCTTGTGACTGGTTAGACTCTGCAACCTCTGTGCTTCTGCCTGATCTCCCAGAACCTCTGACACTCAATCTGCCCCTTGTGGTTTAGAAATAGTCACTTTAGGAGTTGACTTAGTGTGTGTCTTTGAACAGACATTCTAGCTTTATCTGAGGAAATTAATGCTCAACCTCAGGAGGCAAACTTCTGTTCAATGTCCAGAGGCTGTAAAACCCATCAGTTTTTTTAGCAGTCAAAGTTCAGTTTGCCTTGCCCCTTCCCCTTTTTTTTTTTTTTACATGTTCTCTGCAAACATTTGGGTATTTCTTCTAAATCTACCAGGTTTTGTGATTCCTACCTTTGCACAGAAATATATAATCCAATTGGTTAAAACCAATTTCTGTCTTTGCATGATGGAGAAGCAGACTGAGCGAGGATGGAGGCTGAAGAGGAGCAAGGGAAAGGCTTGTGAGGGATTACAAGGAAGCCATGCACATGTAAGGCATCAGGGCATAGGCAGAAATCAGGCATGTGACTGGTAAAATATGCTGAGTGCCTTGAATTTCTCCAGCTGATCTGTTTTGTATTCACAGGAGAGGTAACCCCAGGATTGTCACAGGTGGAATATGCTCTTCGCCGACACAAACTGATGGTGTTGATCCAGAAGGAAGCCCAAGGCTGGGATGGTTTGGACCACACAGTGATTCTGCTGTCCAACCCCACATACTACATGAGCAATGACATCCCCTATGTTTTCCACCAGGACACTAATTTCCTGTACCTCTGTGGGTTTCAGGAGCCTGACAGCATCCTGGTGCTGCAGAGCATTCCTGGCAAAGCGCTGCCATCTCACAAATCCATACTTTTTGTGCCTCGGAGAGATCCAAATCGAGAGCTGTGGGATGGGCCCAGGTCAGGCCCAGATGGGGCAATTGCTCTCACAGGAGTAGATGAAGCTTACACCATTGAGGAGTTCAGGCACTTGGTGGCCAAGCTGAAAGGTAACACAAAATAGAGGGGGAATGAGATGAGATGTGGTCTGCAGAGCCTGAATGGTACAGATTTGGGAGGTGGTCTGTGACATCATTTCAAGACTAAAATGAACTTGTGGAGAGGCAGGGAGTATGGCTGTGACAAAGGCAGTTGGAAGTTCATGTTAGCTTGTTAAGGGCCACCAGTGAATATGTAGTTTTGAAGATTTCTGGTTTTCTTCTGTATCCATGTTAATGTCAATCTGCATATCTGTGAAATATTAAGGAACAGGGTAAGCAAGACCACGTTACCGATTTAGTCACATCTATTTGCTGACAGAGCCAGAACCAGATGAAGTATAGGAAAGTTGAAGGCTTTTTATTCATAGTAGACTTGGAAAATGATCCACACAGGAAGCTTGTTAGTCCACTCACATTTAGCTAGATGATGATTTACCCTTGAAATACAAACATTGCTGTCCTTTAGAAATATTCTTCTGCATCTAACATCACCATGTAGCCTCAATACTTATAATCCAGTGTAAAGTTAAAAGCAGTATAAAATGAAGCTGAAGAAGGCTCATGTCAATATAATCAGGGCAAGTGTGACTTTGGAGTGGCCACACAACTTGAGGGAAAGAATTCTGGAGTATTAAATACCATCTTGCAGTCTAGTTGTTTCAAAAATGGATATCTTGAAAATAGGTAAGTCACAGGGCAAAGGATGATCAAAACAAAGCATGAAATGTGTGTAAGATACATGCTGAACAAACCCACTCATCTTGGAAAAGAAAACAAGGCAAGGTATGAGATGTGTATAGTTGAGAAAAGCACAGAGAGGATGACTGTGAATTATTAATTGCTGGTTTTCTTAATTTTTAAAAAAGGGACACTGAATTAAATTACCACATGGCAGAATTTGGCACCTTTTAAGTTGTAGATCAGACATTGAAGATTTGGAATATCAAAATTAAAACGGAGTCAGAAGTTTGTAATTCTGTGGGGGAGAGGTCCATGAAAAGCAGTAAAGCAGCCAAGGGCAATACTCTTTAATAAATGCCCAGTTTCTTAGATACTTTTTGTAAGCACCTGCTAATGGTTACTGTCACCAAAGAAGGAGGGCCTGAGTGGACCTCAGCAGTGGCTCACCATGGCTTTTCTACTCATTTGCATTTAAAATATTCATGTGAGGAGAATGTTGGTGCTAACTGATGTTCTGAATAAACTTCCACTGTGGGTAAATGTGTTTGTTCTCAGTAAGCTCATCTTCTTTGAAAGGCTGAAATAAGCAGTTGTTCCCCCATCTGTTCTGAGGCCTTGTTGATAATGATCCTGATTCCATGCAAAAAGGTAAATTGCCTTCTTTCCTCCTTGTGGACAGGCTGAATGGGAGAACAATTCAGAAGGTGCACTGTGATGTGATGGCTACTTATCTTACACAAGGGCAACTTTGACACATGAACCTGAATGGATCTGAGCCAGATGCTTATATTCATCTATGGCTTCAAACCCCATTATTTGCCCAGAAGTGGGGATTTCTCAAATCTACATGCTATGAGTTGGTAATCTTCCAAATTTAGAAGAGATTGCTGGTGACAATGAAAGTACCTGTATGCTCTGTCTATGTAGATTCAGAGAAGACTGTTTTTCTCAAATACAGCAACAGATCTCATTTAGGAAGAGTGAGTTAGTTTAGTACGGGGACGACATCTCTGCATCTATTTTTGTCTGTGTCAACTTTTGTTTTGTCTTCCAGGTGAGTCAAACATGGTTTGGTATGACTTGAGAAAACCAGTGCATGCAGAGCTGCACTCTGACTACATGCAGCCCCTGGCTGAGGTGAAAGCTCGGAGCAAAAACCACATCCAGGGCGTTCGACATCTCGTGCAAAACCTGCGGCTGATCAAATCCCCGGCGGAGATTGAGAGGATGAAGATAGCTGGGCGGGTGACAGCAGAGGTGAGGGTTGTGTGCTCTCCAAGTGAGCCAGTTAATTCCATTGATGAGCTCACATGGGTTGGACTGAGAGCCTTGGTCTAATCTGTTACTGAACTGCTCTGTCTCAACCACTGGCTGGGCTTGGCTCCCTCCACAGGATGAGGAGAAATGGGAAGACTGCTTGGACTACCAGATTCTCTCATTCTCTCAATTAGCATAACTCCAGTGAAGCCAAGCCAGCAGCTGTTAGACTTTGTTTAAAAGCAGTATCTATTCAGGGCTAGCCTTTTCACTGTCTTCACAGCTTCCTCTCTGCTTTCCAAAATCATTTTCTTTCCCATCTATTGTGTTTATTTTGAGGGAACAGGATTTTTATGAAGATGTTTCCCGTGTATGTGTCTGTATTCCCCTTTCTCCCTCAAATACCTTCTGAATTCATTGGCCACTTTTAAACAAATCTGACAGATATCTCAAATGCAGTTGTGATTTTGTAAATAATTTTAAAATAGATAGCCAAGTAGGAAAGAGAGGCACAGGTTGTCTTTCGCTGAAGCAAAAGCTGCATAAGGCAATCCTATTATACCTGAGGGTGAGACAACAACTGAAATTCCAAACCATTGGATCAGGCTCAATCATATAATCCTTTTTTTTTTCCCCAAAAACTAGAGTCAATCATCCCCTAAATACAGTTTCATATGGAATAGAACTTAACTGGTTTTAGTCTTGACAGCACTTTCACCAAAGAGGTTGGTGAAACCCTCTGGTTCTGGGCCAGCTGACTTTAGGCCTTCTTCAAAAGATAACAGGTGGAAAAAAAGCACTTCCCTCAAGTTCAAGCTCTTTTGCTAACTGAAAGTCCATTCTTTTCACAGGCTTTCACAGAGACAATGTTTGCCAGTAAATCCCCAGTGGATGAAGCCTTTCTGTATGCAAAGGTGAGTACTTTGTAGCTGGAAGAGGTAGAGGTAGAAGGGCTGGATGTTGGTTATCCTTCTAGAAAACCAGAAATGTCAGATCTCTTTATCGTGTATCTCTCACTGTAGCACATTACTTCTTCACCCAACTCTTGTGGTTCCTTGGACACACAGAAGAGTCAGTCTGAGGAGTTCTTCATTTGTACTTCCTGTACCCTTGCTTAAGGAGTGTAGCATTGATCTAAGTTTCTCTCTGTTGATGTCTTTTTGTACTATATTGAAATGCAAAACCTGCTAAACAATGGGAGACAAAATTACTACCTTATCCTATAATACAAGTCTGTTGTACAAAATTTAAGTAGTTATAACACCTGTTTGTAAAGCCTGCTTCTCTTGCCTCTAGCCTCTTACTACATCAGATTACCACAGCCATTTTGAAGCAGTTTAGATGCCTCTCAGTTACAAAATAAAGACTAATTGGCCTGCACATTTGGTAAGGAACTTTGTAAGGAATTGCAGTGAGATGCCTGTTCAAGAAACATCAGCAGGATTTGACCCTCTGTTACAACAGGGATGGGCCTGTGCTGGCATGGCACTGGCAGTACTGAGTTGAAAAAACTACTGTAATTAAAGTATATTTTACAGATCAGTTTTTCAGTCCAGACCAGGATCATAAAACGTTTGGTCCATGTAGGCATCCTGGAGTGTTTTGTCCCATGTGATTTTGGTAATCATAGAAAATACATGCTGTTAATATGTTGAGGGTCTTTATAGATGTAAATTTATTTATTTCCATGCTTTCATCAGCTTCATAATTCAAGAAAGGTAAAGATCATGAGGCTTATGGTGCCTTTTTCTTCTATCCTCTGAGACATCAAAGTAGTGCATGCTTTCAAACCTTCTTAGTTCAACGATCATGGAAATAAATAGTGCTGTAAATATGCTGGTACTTTGCAGTTTTAAGAGACAGCAACAAACCATGACTGTTGTCATGCTGACATATAGGCTCTTTGAAAATTTGCAAAGTCATATGGCAAATAAGAGCATTACTTTATGTAAGAACAAATCCTCACCTGGATATATATGACAATGTAGTGAATGCTGAGACAGTATTGAACAGCTTGTACCAGAAAGAGCTCCCCTGAGACCCAGTATAGGCTTGAAAAACTCTTAAACTTTTGAAAATGTGGATGGTTTGGTATTTTTTTTTCTCCAGAGTTCTTGGAAAATACTTAAGACTGCTTTCATTTAGTCAGCTCACTTTCCAGTTTCACTTTGTGTTGTACAAATTAAGAAAACAGTTGTAGGACATGAATTATTATGGTTCTAGGGTAGTTAATCACCTGAATCAGCACTAATGTTTTCCTCTTCTCTGAATTGTTACTCCAGTTCGAATTCGAGTGCCGGGCTCGTGGTGCTGACATCTTGGCATACCCCCCTGTTGTTGCTGGTGGCAACAGATCAAACACTTTGCACTATGTGAAGAATAATCAGCTCATCAAGGTAACCCCTGTGCTGTCCAGTAACTTGACATGCAGTGCTGTGACACAAATATACATTCCCTAGCTGCTGCTTGTTTTGACTGAACGGACCAAAGCACTTAAATACATATTTTTTAAGTGAGCGAAGGAAAAGAATCCTGCCCTGGATAATTTTAAGTCAGTGGCAGATTCAACTTGTCTTTCTTTCCTCTCAGTGCTTGATGCAGTATTTTTTGAACAGTGCAAGGACTTGCAAAAAAGGTTGCAGATAATTTAGTGAACATGTCTGCTCTCACAGCATCTTGTAGTGCTGGGGGCCTCAGAAAAAAGAGGAGCCACTGTCACAGGCAGAGCAAAGGCACTAGAGGGAATCTTCTGCTGTCACTTGCATTGCTTGGCTTGGCTTTGCTTTGCAACATAAGGGGCAGAGTGCATTCCTGCTCTGGTGAAGCTGAAAAACATTTTGGTATTTTGGTTCCATGTAGCCCAGCAAAGCAGGGAAGGGGAACAAAGTAGGAAAAGGATCAGTGTTAAATGTCAAGAGGTGGAAGAGTAACATGTTTGGTCTTATTTTGAAGATTCTCATTGAATTGAACCCTCTCCAGTTTTCCTGACAATTTAGATTCAGATAAATATTTTCAGGGATAGTATTCCTTCACTGCTCTGCTCACTGTTTACTTTTCAGAGGGGCATATTTTTCCTCTGCCTTAATGCAGAATGAAACTTTCCCACTAGCATTGTCTTTTCTTGAAGTTGGCACGCTAGCAGACCTTGAAATGATCTGCAGAGACAAATGTACAAAAGATATGACAGGCTGCTTTTGGCAGGAAGAAGCCTCCTTTGTTGTTCTGTCATCCAAGGTCAGGCATGCTGATGTAACTCCAGTTGCTTCTGTTAAAGTTGTTCAGTTAAATGACTGTCACTTGTTTTTTCCAAAACTATTAAGTAGGAGGTTAAACTCATAAACTTGACTCTTCTTTTGTGTGCTGCTTCCTACAGATCTTGTTTCCAAATTGGCTAACAAAGTGTATGCTTTGGGAGGTATCTAAATGTCTCATTCAGTCTTTTACTTAGAGAACTCTGCTTTAAAGGAAGAAGACGAGCACAGCATAAGGCATTTACTGGACAATCAAACCACAGGCTGAATTCTCTAAGTCAATAAATTGTTACTTAGCTTGTTTAATTGCTTGGAAGATGGCAGGTGCTGTAATTTCAGATTTGCCTTAAAGAATTCAACCAGCTATTCTGAAAAACTTAGGAAGTACAGTTTAAATGGATAGTTAATGGCCTGTCTATTCAGTAGGATAGTGAGATCTGCTCACTCTGTTTTATCTGCTGTGTATCTGTTTGTGTCACTGAACTGTACACAATGATAGCAGCTAGCACTGGAAGTAGCAGTAGCAGTGAAATTCTGCTGCTTTATTCTTTCCCTGAACATGCTGCAATTATTTCTTGTCATTCCACATCATGTCTGCTGGCACAGTCATGGATCTGTGGAATGAATCTCTACATGAATCTTACTGCTCTATTTGTTGTTAGCCCCTTTTAGGTGGGAGAGCAAGGCACTGGTTTTGTTCCTGGCCCTTTGTCTTTCTTCTGTGTGTAGTCATTGATATGGCACAGTTTTGCTGAAGTGAATTGGAAATTCACATCTCCAAAAATTTTTTCTTCATCACCAGATAGATTCAGAAAGATATGTTAAAGCAGTTGAGAAAGTCCTAGAAGAGAAAGGGAAGGTTGTCCAAGCTGTTCACCAGTGCTTTTACAGCAGTGATACACTGTCAGATTTTGTGATACAAAGTGATTTTGCTGTGTCCTCATATCCTATGAAAAGGGTAAATTTGTAGCTGTTAGTGATCCTGTGGGGAGCTCAGAAATCCTGTGTTTTTGTTGTAAACCTCCTCTGTCTCAATCACTATAGCTGAGAACTTCTAGTGGAAGGAGTCATAGGCATAATTTGCTGGAGTAAGTGACACAGGTGTGAATGGGACTCGTGGTCTCAGAGAGCAGAATAGTTCAAGGCAAATGCCTTTTTTTTACTCCAGGATCTTCATCTTGAAAGTTCAGACAGCAGGTAAGTGTAACACTCAGAGACTACCTTGCAGAGAAACAATCCAACTGGAATAGCCCATTTATAAACAGTAGCACCTGGGGTATTACTCTGCAAAACGAGTTCACATTTCTGCAGCTGCATTGTGAAAACAGCTTCATCACCTTTCCTGCTCTCAGACAGAAAAATCACTTAATAGCTGGACTAACCCACTGAGCCTTCTTTCCTGTTATTCTCCAGGATGGTGAACTGGTCTTGCTAGATGGTGGGTGTGAGTTTTCCTGCTATGTGAGTGACATCACACGCACCTGGCCTGTCAATGGAAGGTATGCTGCAATAAGTTTTTTTGAAGAATTTTGATAAGTTCTTAAATAATTGATGGATTGAGTGTGTGTTTAATCATAGTTTTACCATGTCCCGTTCTGTGATGCTTCAGAGTAATCAAATTATATAAAGTAATCGTTCAGCTGTATTCCCCACTGCCTCATTAATTACTGCTGCATGAATGTGTGATTATTGCTATTTTCAGCTATTACAGCATGCTTAAAGTGCAGAGAGGCCTTTTGTACATTGAGCTGTGGCTGACTCCAGTTGTGTGTAAGAAAACAGGAGTTTCAGTTGATGTGTACATAGCTCTGCCAGTTGTGAAGTTGCTGGTATGATGTCACTGTGTTTTTGTTTGATTCCTGTATGTTTTGGCTCAAGTGCATTCTTTTTCCTGTAGTAGCTTTGCCTTGCTTTGCTTGGGGTTAGGTTCTCAGCTGAGAAACCCCACACAGTGTATTGAAGGGCATGTTGCAGTGATCCTTTGTCTGGCCTTTCATACAAGGAGACAGTTGCTTTGCTTTCTGGTTTTCCCCTGCTCCACCCTTGAACCTAATCTGAATAGGTTCTGGGGACAGAACCTCTTTTCTCCTGGAAACAGAGATATAGTTGTGAAATACTCCTTTACTGAATCGTCTTCAGGTTCACCAAACCCCAAGCAGAACTATATCAAGCTGTCCTGGATATCCAGAAGTCCTGCTTGAGCCTCTGCTCCCCTGGCATGTGTCTGGAAAATATCTACAGCCTCATGCTGAGCCTTATTGGACAAAAACTGAAAGATCTGGGTGTCCTGGAGAGCAGCATCACTGACAGCCACTTCTTCAAGGTACTTCAAGACTTTTACTCTAATCTACCCCTGTTTACTTTAGTTTACTCTTATTAATCCTGATTGTTTTATCTTTGAGTAGTTTTAGGGCTTTAGTTTGGGTCAGGAATGTGGTTTCAAGATGTCTCTTCTAATTGCTGCCACACACTACTTTAATTCATGTTGTGGGTTGGTCACAGCACGGTCATGAATTTCTCTGAGACAGGGCTGAACTCCAAGATGTGATTCAACCATTTGGTGCACAATTTGGTCTGAAGTAACCCCCAGTCTTATATGTACATAGTGTGAATATTTGTTCCTTGGCTCTTGCTGTTTCACTCTGCAGATCCATTCCCATTGCTCTGCACTACTTGCCAGTGCAGAAACAGCTTTAGGGCACAGTCTGAAGGGACCTATAGGCACATGGGCACTAACACAAGATTCTGGGTCCAGGGTTGGCTGCAAGCAGTTATTTGTACTTTTGTGATCTATTTAACATCGCATAAATTTGCAGTGCCACCAAAAGGTGCAGCCTATTCTCAGTCATCATCCACCTGCTGTCTCTTCTGCACCATTTTGTATCAGTACTGGGATTCACAGAGCTACCTGGGGAACAAGACTGGGAAACTTGTCTGCCTTAGAGCTGAACCTGCAGATAAATAGGACTGGTTTGCAGTTAGAGAAGTTTATCCGGTCACTCTCACTGCAAAACTGCATGATGGCTGATGCCACTGGAGCAAAGATGGCGGCACCAGGTGACGGCACTACGGCTTTGGCAGCCGGACAGGTTCCTGCCGGCTTTAGCTGTGCGCGGTGCCGGTGCCATGGCAGCCCCGGCTGCCGGCGGCGGACGGAGGGGCTCGTGCCGGCTTTTCCCGGCAGGTGGCAGCACAGCCAGGCGGGAGCAGCGCCTGCAGCTCGGTCCCCTGGGAATGAGGAGCGTGCAGCAGGGAGGAGTTCTCGAGGATTCCTGCATTTGAGGGAGGGAGGGTAGGATGGTGCAGAGGGAGGCGGGGTCCGTCCCTTGTAGAGGTGGATTAAAATCGTGCTGTAGCTACTGAGTGAAATCGGCACAGCATTCGCCCTGCTGCACACAGGAGACCACTTCCACAGCGCAGAGCAGCTGTATCCGCTGCTGTCAGTTGTGAGGATCTGCTGATGGGAGTCGTGCAGGGCTTGGATGTTTAAGGGGTGGAAAGGGCTGGGGCAGCAAAGCTCAGCGAGTTTCAAATTGACATTTTTCCTGACATGCTGAGACGTTGATGGGTTTGGGCTGTTCTTTTCAGTGCAAGGGGAAAGGCAATCTGCAATGTGCTCGTAATAGGCACCTGGTACTGGTGAGTTGTAAGGGCCATCCAGTTCTAGTAAATGGGAGGCAGCCCCTGGTGATCTAGCAGTAAGACTGCTAGTTAAGCACAAAACTATTCAGTCTCTTTTCCCTATCTTTTGTATTGGAACAAGTTGGGCTGTGTTTAAGTGCCTCTGTGACACTTGTTCTGTCTTCTCTTAGGCTGTTCGAAAGTACTGCCCTCATCACGTGGGCCATTACTTGGGCATGGATGTTCACGATACCCCAGATATATCCCGATCGCTCCCGTTCCAGCCAGGCATGGTGATAACCATTGAACCAGGTAAAAGCAGTCAGTGGTGGGCAAAAACATGCAACACTGAGGGTAACAGTATTGCCTTTCAATAATTAGCTGGTCCTGCAGACCAGAGCGTTCAGATCCTTTCTGATGAAGCTGAAAATTGTAGCAGTATTGGAAAGCCTGAAGTTATTCCATTCCCAAAGTCATTACAGTATTAGAAAACCCTATTTCCTTCCCAAACATAGCCAAGGTAACACGTAGTGGGAGTAAACTCAGGAAGCAGAGTAGTGTAGAGCTCAGGGTGTGTAGCACAGGTAAACTGCAGTGCAGAAATCAGGATCAATTCACTTGTGCTGCGTTCTGTGTTCCTGCCACTGAACTTCTGCCAGGCACTGGTAGTGTCTCAGGCATTGCAATCTGCAGTTACAGGGATTCACAACTTAGCTTTGCAAATTAGGCATACTGTGAGGAATCTTTCTTTCTCCTTGTCACTAGATTTGGAGCTGTCAGCTGGAAACTTGTATTTAATGCTTGCCTCTTCTCTCTCTCTATTCAGAACATTGTTAAAGTCATCATTGTGAATGTAACACTGAGAGCAAGAAGAGTGAAAAGGCCAGGTGTAATTATGGAAGTTTTTATTAATGTGCTGATATCTGTAGGCACACTTTCCTTTCTTGGCCCACTAACAGCCATGAGTGAGGGGAGAGTAACTTGCCATATTAAAAATTCCCAGGATCAAACTCACGTTGTGTTGCTGGAAGTCCAACCCCACTCTCCTGGTGGTGCAGTAAGGGAAAGGTGGTGTTCTGGAGAGTGTTGCATGTTTTAATTCCCCTCCTTCTTTCAGGCATCTATATCCCTGAGGACGATGCGAGTGCTCCGGAGAGGTTTCGTGGCATTGGTGTGCGCATCGAGGACGACGTTGTGATAACAGAGGATGCCCCTCTTGTCTTGTCTGCTGACTGTCCCAAGGATATCCACCACATCGAGCAGATCTGCGGCCGCAGCTCCTGAGGCCCCTTCTGTGCCTCTTTCATCCTCCCTGGGAGACACAGCCCTGCAGGGATGCAAGTCCCTGTAGCTGGCTGTGGTTGTCAACTGATGGAAGGCATGGACAGTTGATGGCTGTTTCCAAGACTGGGACTGGGCAGTGAAATGCAAGTGGTTTGAGTACTGAGGGATGAAAAAACAAAGCAACCTTTTCTGTGTGCAATTTCTTCTGATTTGTGCTGATGTTGAACTGTTGTATGATGTGGGAGTGGATTCATCCCTCTGCTGTGTGGATCCATGTGTTTGGGGGCCTTGGTGTGGGCTGAATTTTATCAGTGCCACCGGATGCATAGGAGGTACAACAGCTGAGACTAAGGCCCTGTTTTTTCCCCCTTAGCAGCAGTTTCACAACAGTCAGATTTTAAAAATGAAGCTTTTATAAATGCTGGTTTGGGATAAGAAAGTGTCACACAGCTTGAATTTTATAGAACTATGTAAGGAGAGAGTTTGGTAATCAAGAAGATGTGTTTGGTGGAGAGGTGGTTTTATCTGAGCCAGTGGAGAATTCTTTTAGTATTTTAAGGATAAGGATGTGTTTAGGCCTTGTTCAGGCATATGCAAAATAGGCCTGCAGCAGGGAAAAACACCTTGTCTGGTCTTTCAGTTTATTGGAGTGTTTGGTAATTTCAAAAAGGACAAATAGGGCTCAGATGGTTGGACATACCTGTTCTTGCTGTCTTCTGCATTCCCTTTCTTTTGTCCCAAAGGTCCATTCCTTTTTTCTGCTCTGAGTCCTTCTACCCTAGGAAGCAGGGCCATGTTGATTATGCTGGACTCCAGTGGTGAGCTGTTGGTTGTCATCCAGATGTGAGTGGTCCAGTTCTGGGGCAGTCACAGCACCTTTCTGGCTTATGCTTGCTGTGTGCTGTGCCAGCAACTTCAGCAGTGTGCTTTTCAAGAGTCTGCCCTAGTGTCGTGGCTTTTATATGGAATTAATTGGAATTTAAAGTTATTCTTCTTTTCTGAACTCTGAGGGCATGATAAGAGCTGACTTCTGGGGCTTTCCAAGTGCTCTGATAATAATTTTGAGGCAGCTGCAAATGTTATTGGAGCTAGGCTGGATGAGGAGTAAAGAGAAGAGTTTTCTACCCTGAACATCAGCCTACCAGCCAGGCCATTGTATGCCATAGTAAATACACCTACTAGAGGCAAGCACAGCATCTGTGTATTTACTGAAAATATTTAGACAATCAGCTATTTAACATGTCTGAAAAATGCCTCTCATCAGAGCATCTCCTGTTATTTACATTTGCTGTTGCATCACCTTACTTCCTTTCTCATGGTAGCTTTCAGTGTTCTTCTTCTGTTACTCTAAATTTTCTTTCTCTTGTCTTTCTAGATTGTCTATTTTTGACCCACTATGTCACTGCTTCCTAATCCATTTTACTTTCTTATCAACGTCACTGCCTCTTCCCCGGTTTGGCCTAATTCCCCACAGTGAATAGAGCCAGAAGCATGTGGGGAAGGTGCTCAGGGTTCTGAAGTTCGACCTGTGGCTCTTTTGCTATGTAATCTCTAGCAAAATATGCACTTTTTGAAACTTTTTTCTTTTTTTCTCTCTTTTTATTTTTTTCTGTGTTTCACTTAATGAAGGCCAAGTGGGTAGTGTCTTGCATCTCTCATTGCATTTAATGTGAGCTGGGTGCATGCACTGGGGTTTGAATTTTGACACCTGAAGGGTAGCCAAGACATGCCATTTTTATTTTCTAAACATGACAAAAATAAATTTACAGGCTTTAGTGTATCAAGTTTCACCCATTTAAGAGAATCTTCTAATCTCTGATGGCAGCACTTGTTAAATATTCCTGTGTTGCAGTGATAGCTGCAGCCTAAAATGTTAGCAGGGAGGCATCCTAAGTATGAACACAGACCTGATGAATACTTCTGATGTTGTTCTGATCTGTAATACATTTGTTGTTCCAATTACACCTGTTAGTACCATATCAACTGGGCCAAATCTTGGGGATTTTGGAACTGATGTGCACATCTGCCCATGCATCTAACAGAGTTAATAATTGTACTTACTGTAAATAAGCCTTTAAAATGCATATATAAAAATTATTTTTAAAATAAAACAATTTGTAGAAAGTCATTTCTCAGGCCATCAAGTTGCATGCTGTTGAACAGATTATGCACCTCCAAAAATAGCATTATTTTTCAGGGAGATTTATAAATTGTGTGTGACTTGTCTTAGACTGGAAATAATGTTGTCAAATGTAGGCACATGCTAATTCCTACACCTCTCAGGAAAATTCTGCCATTTGTAAACACCAATAGATCTTAGGAATGCTGCAGTTGAATGTTTCTGTCAGTAAAGAAGTGCTTGTGACTTTGCTGAGTGGAAAGTAATGGATCTACTAGGGCTGCTGACTGTGTCTGATTTAGGCCATGCATATCCATATCCTGTAATTCTTCTGTTCCAAATTCTGTAATTCTTCCACTGTGTTCAGCAATTTGTTCAGCAATTTTTTCAGCATAAACTGCTGCTGTTTTGAATCTCTTGTTCCATGTAAAGAGTGCATTTTGCAGAAGGTATTAAATCTGCATCCCATGAACCTACATTTTTGAAGGCTTTTTCTCACTTTTTGCAGAGATGAATAATTATGACCTACACACATGCTCCAGTGTCCCTTGCAAACGTCCTTGAACATTTTACATGGCCTTCATCAAGAAACCCTTAAGAGCTTGGTGCTATGGGTGCAGGCATGGCCATACCTGTGGTGTGTCTCCCCTTGGCTGATCCCATCCTGCCAGTGTCTGCTCCTGCCACAGAAGAGATTCCTCCCTCCAGCCACTTGGGTGCGGGAGCAGCTCTCAGTGGTGGCACAAGTCGACAGCTGCTTGATGAGGGCGTTGGTGGGATCACAGGGAGTGAAAGAGAAATTGAGGTATACATGAGTTCACATGGGGAGACATTTTATTTCATATGGTGCAGGTCTTAAGGACATCAGAGTATGAGAGAAAACGAGAGCCAGCCATCCCTATGGAGAAGCTGCTTTGCTTCCAGAGGAACCCTGAGAGGCTTTTGGCTCTCCCATTTCACCTTCTACCAGGCGACTGCTTTGCCTTGCAGAGAACTAAAAAAGTCCTGTTGTTAAATACAGTTTGAGCAGAGGTACCAATTTGCAGATTTACTTCTGTCATCAAAGTGGAAAGAAATTTGACATTTAACACAATTTGGCATTTTACTTCTATGTGGAAAAATACAGTATGTCTTTCCTAAAATTACATTCATTACTTTGCAAAGGAACACGGTGTAGGAAGTAGCAAACTGAGGTAGCACAGTAGAGAATGGAGATGGAGAGTTTGGGGACAATGCAATTAGAGAAGAATCAGGAGAAGGTTGTGATCTGGAGCTGCAGGGATGTGTGCAGGGGAATGGGAAAGCAAGGAGAGAACAACAGGGCATAAACTGGCTATTCACTATATTGTCAGAATGGTGCAATAGCTCCAGAAAACTGGTTACGCTGTTTCATAACCCTGATTGATTTGTCCTACTCAGTAGGGAGGAACAAAAGAGTCAGATTGTATTGATGAACTTGGTCTTAACAGTTAGTTTAATTATTTCTTTTAAAAATCAATAGAATTATCATATGAGAAAGTTTTATGCAGTTTCATATTATTGATTATGCGTCATGTTTCAAATAATGTGAAGGGAAAAAAGTATGTTTCTAGGCAAAATCTTCATTATGATGGAAGGAGCCAGGCTGAGGTTACATGCTCTTATACTATCCAAATTACTGCTGTGAAATTGAGTAATTACTCCCAGGAGAATTACCATAAGGTGAAAAGAGTTAGGGTTAAACTTAGGAAAAAAATCTGTATGAGATAAATGTCAAAAATGTTTTAATTATGATATTTAATACTTTATGTAATTGGATAACAAAACTCTACACTGGCATTAATTGATGGTTTTAAATTTCTTTTAAACTGACTTGTCCAGAAGCCTGTAGAGGCATCTCCTTATTAGTATGCAGATCTAAAGTGCATTTAAGTTTATAATTCTGGCATCATTACAGCACATCTGTTAAATATGCTCCCTACATGTGTGCACAGCCTCCATTTGATTAAAAATCATCCTTGGACACTGTCACAGTGCTGGCTGTAGGAGTGGGTCTGTAAAATCCACTGTATTTAAAAGATATAACAATAAATTACATTTTAAAGCAGAATATATAATTGAAATGGACAGTGAGGCACTATGGGCTCAATGACACTCAATTTCAGCTCCTTTCTCCTTCTCAGTTTGTCTTGCTGCTTTAACTGCCTGGCAGCTCTGAGCCTTCCTCCCTAGCAGCAAGTGGAGCAATGAACCCCTGCCTTCCTGGGACAGCTTATGCCTCAGCCTACCTGCTTGTTTCTCTGAAGCACCACCCAGTACTTGGCTAACCAAAACCTGGCTTTTCAGAAGATGAGCAGAAAGGAACAAGGAAGAATTTCCAGCTCCTCCATGTGTGTGTTACCTTCACTTGCTGAGTCATACCACGTATGCCTTTTTAACAACCATGACAGAGTTATCCATTAACAATGGCAAAGGAAAAAAAATTCCCATCGGGCTAAGCCTGACAATGAGATTTTTGAACAAAGAAAATTTAATAAGCAAGTTGGTTCTAGACTCAGAAGTGAGAATATCTGCTATAGGCTTCAATATGTTCCTTCCACAGGGATGCAGGAGTAATGTGCAGTCTTCATTTGGGAGCTTTTAGCAAATGCTGGTCTCAGACATGCTGTGGTGGGGCAGAACTGACAGTGGTTAAAGCTCTGTATTGGTTTTTTTCCTTCCCAAGACCATAAAGAGCCTGTGGCTTTTTAAAGGAATTTCAGTTTTTCATAATTCAGGCAGAAATATCATGGCAGCACAGGCTGAGAACTCTCAGTGGTTCAACTGGAAGTTGTTGGCATTCCAGTGAAAACTTTTAGAAATGCAGTTCTTTCCAGGGAAATAGCTCCCTGCAGTAAATCAGGCCAATATGAGCAATATTGTGTGAGAGGGAGAGAGGCTCAGCTTCTTTTTATTCCCAGCAGAGCTAGGCTTCTGCCACCTTTGAGATATTAATGCAAAATGGGATTGGCTACTGATCCAAGTTAAGATTACGAGGTCTGACTCTTGTACCAGGAAATAGTTAGCAGATGTCAGGTAATCTCTTATCATGTGAATATTTCACTCAGGTACTGCTTTAAGTTTGGGGATGATATACTTTGCTCTTTCAGTCTAATGTGCACAGAGAGTGTAACACACAACATCTGTTTTGCCTAGGGGAGCTACAACCAGCGCCTCTGTAATTAATAGTATTACATCTCCATCATGAGCACGCAGCAAATTATTGGAGTCATTCAGAGAAAGCAAAGCTGCTAATGGCACAGCAGGGGGGTGGGTTTGAGCTTTCTCTGCAGGCCTTGTTCCAGGCTACAAATCCTGCTGTTCCTGGTACTGCCTGTGAACACCCTTCCTTACCACCTCTTGGCAGAATGACCATTTCTGTTGGGTGGCCTCTGTGAAGTTTGCCTTGGCATTTCTGTGCTGTTGTCCTAATGTGTTATCAGGATCTGCTTAACACTTTTAACGTTGCTCCTTGGATAGACAAGGTTTGACACTGCATCCAAAGAGTTCTGCTGTGGAGCCGGCTCTGGCTGCTCCTCGCACGCTGTGCCCTGGCTCCATCAGCCCAGTTGCTCGTGTCTTCCTGTCCTCAGCAGGACAGAGAGACACAGCCCTGCTCACAGCTCAGGAATCTCTGGTTCTCACATCCCCATGCAGCTGCTTCTGTCACAGAGGCCTTAATCTCCAAATGTCCTAACTCTTCCCCCTCTGGACTTGCAGAGGTACCAGTCTGGAGCCAAAAGCTGTAGCCTCTGGTGTGCTTGTTGCAGTGACCAATTGTCAGATTCCATATGGTGCCACTCAGGCTCCTGTGATGCATTGCAGTATCTGGTATGTATATTGCTTTCTAATTTATGCTTTATCCTCTTTTTTTTCCAGAAGATGAGCTATTTAACAGCTACATGGATGTTACTGTGGTGACTGTAACCAGGCAAAACCATGCAGTTTGTACTGAGATAGTTCTACATTTGTGGACTTGGAGATGATTAAGAAATTTTTAAGGACTTGTATTTTTTTATCTTCTCTGCAGAACAGAGAGAGGCTTCTCATGAACTTTCAGTTACACACCATGAAGTAGAAAGGTATCATTCATCTTCAAATGCACAAGTATATTAATATCTATACAAATACATCACAGGCAAACAAATGTTGTGACTTCTAGCTGGTTAGGGATTTAAAATATGTTTTCTAAAACCATAATTAAAATTGTTTAGATATTTGACTCTTCATTTCTTTGTGCTTTGTCAGGCTTTCTTATTACATTTAATTTTACCCTAAAAGTTCCAGGGTTTATAATTCTTGGGGTTTGAATAAATGCATTATCTCTGTAATATATTTTACTGTAAGTCACTTCAATGTAGCCTTAACTTTGCCTCCATCTTCAGGGGTTTTTCACTTTTATAATATAATTTCTCTGCAGTATGAGGCTTTTTTGGGAGACAGCATTCTGTGATTCTCACCTGAGGAGTGCCTTTGCAAAAAAAGGTGAGAATGTGCTATCTGAAAGATGTGATTATTACTCTTGAAGCTTAAAACTGTAAACTATGTGAGTTTTGAACCCAAATCTACCACTCTAACTTGGGTTTTTAGAGATATAAAATTGAACGTGTATAGCAATTAATGGAAATTGGGATTGTAGTACAAACTTAAATTCCTAATAAACTGATAACTGTAAATTAATCTCAGCAATTAGACTTAAAAGCTATTTTCCTCTAGTGTGTGACTCTTTGAAATTTTACTGAACTTTAATAATAAATTGGAAGACTGATAAACTGTTTCTCTAAGCTCGTTTGAGACAAGAATTGCACCAAATGCCACATTTTTAATGATTCACAAACTAATAGAGGACTGAGTTGAAATCCTCAACAATATTGCCTGTATTCTGTTAATAGAGTCACTGCATGAAAGGGTAGGGGGAGGACCCCTTTGATCAAGTAGCTTGAGCACCTTCCTATTACAGCCATTGCATTTCACCTCCTCAATTTAGTGCTGAGCCTGGTGATTCATGTGTGACAGCAACAGATCCCTCAGTAAGGCATCAAGCCTTGATCAGAAGGCTGGTGGAGGGAGAAGGGTAAGGTGGAGAATGGCTTCTTTCAGTCACTTGCTCCAGCTGTTAACTACCCCATCATCAAAAATCTATGCACTTTTTTTCCCACCCCCGAACAAGCATTATAGGGAGGATAAGGAGCAGCTTTATATGTTTAATGAACCTGCTCTGGATTCACTGTAGCCTTGACAGTGGAACTGTGACTGTAAAAATATCTACAGCTGTGAAATCCATTCATATTTCTCAGAGTCCTCAGACCTGCACAACAGGGCCATTCACAGTTTAGCAAAAAGGACAAAGAGCCAGAGAGAAAAGAAAGAAAATGAGCAATGAAGAGACATACGTGTTGCATGACTCTCCTCTGGTACAAAAGACCTTGGAGGTGTACAAACACAAAAAGGAAAATCAAGACTTCTGGTAAATAGTGCCATCTCCTATTTATTCTTTTTTTTTCTCATAGTACTTAACAGAATCCTGGTGTTTTTAAAAAATTTAGTGTAATAATACAAAGGGGGCTGCAAAGTGACTCCTCTGGACCTGGATCCATACTACACTGGGACCTGCCCTGCCTTCCTCTCTTTTAGCCATCATGTTTCTTCCCTTAAAATAAGCAATTGTACAGGACACAAGCATTGTCCAAACATTATCTAAGTCTTCCCTTTATTCCCTGAATCATGTGACTGTGATTGCAGACTACACATGCCAATGCAAAGTGAAAGAAAAAATCCAAACCTGAAGAGTAAGTACAAAGGAGAGAACCAAATAATCCTGTGAATCAATGTTGCCTTTTGGGTGACATTCTGCATTCAGGATCTGGTGTTTCAGGAAAAGCCCATCCTTGTCTGTGTTCTATTACATTTGATTACTTTAACCACCTCAATAGCAAAGGTCTTTCCTTAAAATACTCATTGTCTGTTTGTTCTCTTGCTTTACATTTGAAATCTAACAGACAATACAAATTTTTCCCATCCCACTTGGTGTCCTTGCATTGATCTGGCTACAGTATATTTAACAGATAAGTAATATACTGTGGCAGAGATGTTTTCATCCTGTCACCTGGTATTTCAGAACATTTCCATTGGAAAGCTTGCTCCAGATTGTATGCTGGAAGATATGAATGCCACTGAGTGTAGTTAAAAGGAGGGGTGACCTTTACAGGACCCATAACCTGCATTTGCCCTGGAATAAATTTTGGGGAAGTTCTGAAATAGGCAGCTTGTCCCAGCCCCAGACAATGACCAGGAGAATGTCTCTGTGAAACATTATTCCAGACCTGGAGGATAAGGGTTGTGAGATGTGTACACACACCACATGCTTTTCTGCACACTTCCCTTTTCAATTCAAACAGGGGGAAGCAGATACACTCTTACATTCCTTTCTTCAGTAATCAATTCAAGAGAAGTGCCTAAATCACAGAGCAATTGCAAACTGAGCACACAGTGATGGATAATCTCTATTGCTTGTTTTGAATTCATTATTTCCTCTATTTTTTCAAGCCAGTCATGTCATTATTTTGCTCTCTTTTCAGGCTCTTCCATTCAGTCTCTTGTATCCTGCTTGCACACAAATCATTATTTCATTTCACCTGAAAGTGGCTAGACTGATGATAATATTTAATTTCAGGAGGTCACCAGCATCAAGGAACAACAATTTGCCTTAGCTTCTTTATTAAGTGTGTTATTTTTTTTCAATAGAGTATTATTTTGCCACAAAATAGAAGCATTCCTCAAATTTATACTTGTTGCAGATATCATCTCCTCTTCCACCAACTTTGAAATAGTTACATAAACCAGAAGATTAAAAACATTTTTATGATAAAAATCTGAGCAAGGAAGAAGTCAATTCTTTATTTCTAGTTTTTTATGCAATAAATACATTTTTTAAAAGAGTAACATTTAAGGCAGAAGAAGAACTGATTAACAAAAGCTAACAATATGAATTTTAACAAAAGTTAACAATATGAATTGCAATTAATTTTGTCTCTGTTTGATATATAACATTTTTAAAGCATCCTTTTCACTGCTCCCAGGTGTAAAATCTCCCAAGTAAAGAGTTGAGATTAGACTAGTCTTGAACTGGCATGTTCCAGTCTCTGACTGGAAGTGTGATTTCTGTACAGGCTACTATTACATATCATACCCTCAGCTGGTCTTCATAAAAAGGCCAGCTGAAGTATTGCTGAGCCTGTGGAAAGAGGAACAAGTGTTTCCAGTGTTATCCCAGCAATGTTTTAGTTGTTAGTAAAGGACTTTTGCTCCCATGAATTCCAGTCTTGATGGAAGTGACTGATGTTCTCTGTCATACTCTAACGAGTATTTGAAATATTAAGTATTAGTGATGCATTCAAATGATGAAAAAAATTTCTCCCAGCTGATCTGGCTGCCCCTTTACTGGGAGGATCTCTCTCCATGTGACACTGGCTGTGGCTGTGCTGGCTGGGTGTGATGGGACAACAGGCTCCCCATGAGCATTTGCATGTGGGGCAGAAGGAAATGTCCATTCCCTGAGAATGCAGGGCCTTTCTTGCACGTCTCTAGGAATGTGCTAATGGCAGAAGCCACAATTCCCTTTTTAATTAAAATGCTCAATGTTACAATAAAAAATGCTATCTTCATTTATTCTGCAATTTTAGTTAAAA
The DNA here is from genome assembly GCA_013398075.1 of Notiomystis cincta. Lineage (NCBI taxonomy): Eukaryota > Metazoa > Chordata > Aves > Passeriformes > Notiomystidae > Notiomystis > Notiomystis cincta. The sequence goes on from VZRX01021426.1 coordinate 866,459, forward strand.
TAAACTAGTGCAATGGATTTAGCCTGAAGTGTGCAGTGTTCATGGAGAAACACTTCATCCCCTTGTTACATGGGCAGTTTGTATCTTCTTGGGAAAAAGGAGAAGATTTGACCCTTGACTGCTCTCCATCTGTTTTTGTGCCTCATAGTAAATTAAAAACTAATAATAAAAAGGCAATAATAATTTAAAAATGTTGTCTTTTTTATATACTCTTTCCTTGACCATTCAGAAGTTGCAATGTCCCTAGTGCAAATTCAAAGCCAGCACACAGATATGTACTCTGCCTTGCACACCTACTCTTTTCCATGTAATATAAATAAAGCAAAATACTGCTACAATCATCTGTTAAAAAATAATATTGTTCACAGCCATTCTATAGAAGTATTTCAGATGTGTGAGCAGTCCACTGCATAGACACAATGCTTAGAGGATGGAATGACATTTGTACTGCCCATGTTCAGGTTCCCTGAACTTAAACTCAGAGGCAGTTTTTCTCAGGTTGGGAGAGAGGACTCACTTCCATCTCAGAGAAACATATCCTTGAAAATTATATATATATATATATNGGAAAAAAATTTTGCAAGTTTGTATACATGTATTATTTCTTGTCCTGGAAATAATTTGATTTTTTAAATATACTTTTGAATTTGCAGAGGGATGGTTTCTACAGAGTACCCTGGTGTTAGTTACATTGGCATTTTATAGGCTGCTCATGTAAACTCTTGAGCTTTTATGGCTCTTGGTATTAGTTTTTAATATAGCACAGTTCATACTGGCTCTTATTCCTGTCTAATTTTGGTTGGGTTTTTTATGTGGCTCCTCAGCTGCAAGGAACATGGCCTACACTTTTTTGAAACTTTTCTTGTCTGTGTAAACCTGCTATTGATGCCCTTTTTTCCTTGCATATTGTAACACTAAGAGCTTAACTTGCTTGCATTTGTCATGAAGATCAATTATTCTAAATAACAAACCCAGATCTCATATTACAGATGGGAACTCAGAACTTTTAGTTGGCAAATGGAAATCTCTTCTACCTTTGTACCATTAGTTTGGTTGTTCCACAGATATAGAAGTCCATAGCTGAATTGTCTAAATAAATTATTTTAGTAAATAGTGCTCCTTATTCAAAGAACACATGCAAATAATTCCCAGCCAAATGTTAGTTATTGACTTCTAAGTTAATGTGCTTTTTGAAGTGATCTGAGTATCACTCTTCTCCTTTGGGCATCTGAAATTGTTTAAAGCAACATGTGGTTTCTCACCTTTCTACAAAAAAAAGGCAATTTCTACATAGGGTGAAGAAAAATGTAATTTAAATTAAAGTGTGTATTCTTTTGGATATTAATGTCTAAAATAGCAGCTTTCCAGAACAGAGAGAAAACATTTTCTATCTAAAAAGACCTTCTTAATAGTTATTCTAGTTACATTTCTAAGGACAATTCAGATAGTGTTTTTAAAGTCTGTATAAGATACTGAGAGGAGTAAAGCTTATGATTTCACAAGTCTTATGAGGAAAGGATGTTCTCTCTTGTGCATTTATGTGTTTCATCAGAATTCCTGGGAATCTGTCCAGCTATACATAGTAAATATTTCACATACCAATAAAGTGATTCCTCAGCAATTCAACCACTCAGCACAAATGAGGCTTAATTTATGATGGATATCTGCACCTGTTAAACAGTGAAATAGGCTCCTGACATAAGTGATTCATGCTGTTATTTCTCTAAATTTTTTTAAAGGTCATATCTACCTAGATTCTAATCTTTTAAAGATCATGATTTAAAAAACATTCCCAAAGGTTGAAATTTCATATTGAAGAAGGAATATGTGTGATTTTGAGCTGAACTGTATATATGAAGGGTTTAGATCAACACCATTAAAGGAAGGCATAAAATGTGCCTATTACTGAATTAGGCATTTGTTTTGTATATCTAATGATAAAATCAATATGAGGCTCCATCAGAGGAGAGATCCATCAGCCTCCATCTTACTAGCATTCAATCAAGGGATTGAATTTGCAAACTTCAAGGGGGAGAAATGTTTCTCCATTTTTTGGCAATCCATATTACACTAATTCAGACAGCTTTTACACAGAGCTGCACCAGTTTACTCAAGCATTGCTTTCAATATCATTTCATTAAATCAATGCAAAAGGTTGTGTTGACCTTTTAAGTATATATTTAAATCTGATCAGTGGAGCTTAAATCGATTAGGAACTGATTTTAGACAACTCTTAAGGCAAATAAGTGTGTCCACCTGGGGTTCCTCAGCTGTTCAATGAATTGATGTGAAATCCAATTTAAATTAAGCCACTGCAAACAAACCATTGTTGTGTTGTACACGAGTCCCAAATGTGCCCTCCAAGTTCTTTGAGAACTTTCTAACTTGAACAAAGAACCCGAGGGAGACACAGTTAATGGAGTGAAAGCTGTTCATCCCTGTCAGGAAAGGAGGAATGACTATAAAACACAGTAAAAAGCTTCCAAACAAACACCCAAGGTTCAGCCAAAAGCTGTGTTTGTAAACCTGTTCACTGTCAAATGATGGTTATTTTTTACTCTTTTCTCTTGGCAGCTTTAACTGTAGTGAACAAGGCAGAAATGCCACCACTTACCAGATTCTGGCAGGAGGAAGCCTCTTCCATATCTCACAGGTTTAAAAGACCCAAAGTGAATTTAAAGAAAATCCCCTCTAATTCATGTTTGCTAGGGATTGAGATACACAAGGTTTTCAGTTTGCCTTTGCAGGAGCTTTGGTGTTTTCATAGTGGAGATTATTCCTCTCTCCTAAAACATCACTGAAGACTTTTGCAGGACTGCAGAGAAGCCCCTTGATCTTCACAGTCCTGAAGTCTATAGGGGGATTTCAAAGATTTTGCTCTCATTGCAAAGAAATGGGAGATGCAAAATGAACTTCAGTCCATATTGATTGGTAATGCAGATAAATGGAATAAGATGGGTATTTGTAGAAGGGAAAGATTACCCAATAATTTCTACATTTCAATAAACCTGTAACCTGGGTTTTAATGACTGACTTTAAAAATTACTGAATTAAAAAACACCCACAGTCATAGAATTGTACAACAAAATAGGCTGTGAGAGAAAGCAGGGGTGAAATCAGTAAATAAGAGGAAATAGTAAAGGAAATTGAGGGAAAACTGGTTTAGTATAAGCAACTACCTTAATTATTAATCCAATAACATGGGAATGCAAGTTGCAGTCGTGAACTTCTAGCAGCTATTAGTCCTTCAACCTCTCCCACCCACTCTTATCCAGATAAATTGTCATCTGCTCCATTTTCCCCTGTCCTAAAAATGAGGAAAGTAAGTGAAGAGTTTTCCTTATACTCTCCAAAGTGCTTTAATTATTTGACAGTTTTGATGTATGAAAGAAGAGTTAAGGGCTCTTCCTCAGTTTCACACCCCTTTCTAGCAGGAGGCTGATGTTTGATGGGCATTTTGGAGCTCTCTTTGCCAGTACAGGCCCTATCAGCAAAGAAGTATCTAAATGCAAAAGTAGGTTCTTGTATCAACATAGGGAGGTAAGAGAATGGGCCTTTGTTTTTTCCCCTCCAAGGATTCAAAAGGGTCTGGTGGTGACTGCTGATGGTTTGGATGTATGTGGTACTGGTAGATTTCTGGCCTCTTTCCAGCTTTTCTGGTTCCTCAAAATTACTTAAAATATTCCCATTCAAAACTTGAGCAAGTGATTATCTAGAATGGTTGCAGATTCAGAAAAGGTTACAGGATGTGGGTGAACTCAAACATAAGGATCTTCCATGTAAACTCATGAGTATTTTTACATATTAAGGTAAAGGATTTAACTCCTTGGCACCAAGAGGAGTAAATTCATAGAACTTTCTATGTGTCTTCCTGAAACCTCCCCAAAGCTATTGCATCTTGTTCTATTTTATTTTTTAAAGTCTTGTTGACTGCAGGTGAGTAGGAGTGTGTTCCTAGTGCTGGATATGGCTCTTTGCTCTTTCTCCTAGCACAGGTCAATGAGTCCTTAAACTGGGTTGAGAAATAAAATTTATGAATGTGGTGAGCAGAAGGAGAAAGAAAAAAACACAAAAACCTCACCATGACTGGAGGAGATAGAAGAAGGGACAAATGTCACTTTACCATGGTAAATTACCAAAAGCAAAAATTACCAAGAGTAAAAATTACCAAGCCAGTAGGCTCTGCACTTACACTTGCTTCTCTGCTTGCTCCTATTTTCTGCATTTCCTGGAGCTGTCAGAAGTGGGGTGCTCCTGTGTTCTGATCAATGAAATCTCGCTGCCTTAAATGGCCCTCCTTTCCACTGATGTTCTGGAGATCCAGTTGTACTGAGTTTGGAAATTAAAGGAAATGGTGTTTAACACAGCAAGATACATTCAAGGTATGCTCAGTATAGAACTGGCAGAGAGACCATCTCTTGTGGGATTTGCTGACCTAGATGCTGTAATGAACTTTCCAGTGAAGTCCAAAGCAAGGCTAACCTCAGTATATTGCATTTATCTAGGCATTTAACCATAAGAGTGGTTAAATGCCAGAAATACTTTAAATCCTGCCTTCTGAGGATTTGTTGAGCTAGGTACCACAACTTTTTGTTCCTGCTGGTATGGGAGGCAGAGGACTGATGGCTCCCTCACTCTTGGCTTCTTTTGTAATACCCATATAGTTTTTGTACCAGAAATTGCCATGTCTGTGGGCCACCTATTTTCTTCCCATTCCTTTGTGTCTTTCTAAAAAGAAATGGTATAAAATTAGTTCACATTTTTTGCCCAGAAATCACATCTGAACTCCCTTCAATATCCCACCTGCCTAAAACCAAACAAAACCAACAGTCACAACAAAACCCACCCAAAAAGTGACAGAAACACTTGGATCTGTTTTCAATTGTCAAATGGTGCCTTTGCTATGACTACCAGGGACTTCAACAAGATGCTTTTACTGACAGCAGCATCTTACCTATTGTGGCAAAGAAGGATGGCAAAGGCTAATGAATTGTCTTATTAAGCAGGGCCTGCAGTTAGGAACTTGATTCCATCAAGAGATCTTTGGAGGAATTTTGAGATACTATATTTCTAAGGAAAAGAACAAAGAATTAATATGGGAAGACAAATGTAAAGCTATAGCTTAATGGTTGTCACCTTCTTTTCAAAAATCATCAAAATCTTTGACTCAGTGGAGGTAGTTTCCAGACCTCTCTCCTTTGAACTTTTTTTGTCTGATTTTAGTGCTTGTTCCCTCTGTATGACTCTCTCCCCAGATTCAAGACTGTCAGGGAAAAGCTGTAGATAAGAATATCTGTAAACAGTGTTTTAGTGTCTCCCACACAGCAGTCTGGAACTGTCTCCCCTTGTGTTTCTGGAGGTTCATGGATTTCCCAAATCAGTAGGAGTTTATTGATTTATATGCAGGCAAGCTTGTGTTACTACTTTGGTTAGTCTTGTGGTTTTTCCTGGCTACTGCTAATTAGCCTGGCAGATCTTCCAGTGTTGCTTACATGCAGTAGTAAATGAATATAACAACTTGTATTGAGATATCATAACATTCTCTTTTTTTTTTTTTTTGTATCCTCCTTAAAAGGATAAAAGGCATTTTGAACACTCTTGCCTGAGCAATGGAAGAGATCCAGACTGTGACCTGATACTCCAATGGCGCAGTCTCCTGCACTTGGACTATCTCATTATCCTCTTGTCTCCTCATGAAGTTCTTCTGGGATATTCAGGTTCACAATCATCACTCCCTTGCTACTGCTTTCCTGTTAGTTACCTTCTGAAAGGCTTGTCCTCTCTCTCAGTTACAATCCTAGCCTGTCTCTGACATCTCATTGGGATCACAACTAATGTCAAATATTCCTTCTTTCTTCCAAGCCCTCACTCCTCCCTGTGTATGGGGGTTTTTTTGTTTTGGTTTGGTTTTTGTCTCAGTTGCTGTAGGCAGTCTCACCCTTCTGCTTCTTCAGCCTTGTGAGTAACAGAGGTGCCCAGGCTGCAGCTGACCTAGAGGTGTGGTGACTCTTGGGCCCACGTCTTGCCTTCCCAGGCTGCAGGAGGCGTGGAGAGTTCTTCCCGGCTTCCCCGGAGCCCTCCGTGCAGACTGGGAGCCTGGCTGCGGAACGTTTCCTTTCCTCTGAGCAGAAGCCGGGCTGCTGCTTTCTCTCGGGAGGTGGCAGCACAGCCAGATGCGATCGGCGTATGCGGATTGACGCCCAGAGCTGCAAAGGGGTGGCGGGGAGGAGGTGGGGTTGGTGCTGGATTCCTTCCGAGATGGAGCTCCTTAGCTGGGAGCAAGGATTAGGACGGGGAACACAGGGGTGCTCATGCATAGGAGGGATAGCTTCAAGCCCTTCCCTGAAGCGGAATGCAATCAGCCCAACATCCTCGCGGTAGCGTGCCGGGATGGATCCCTCTGTCCGGACCACGTTCCTCTGTACCAGCCACAGCTGATTGTTCGGCGTGCTGCGGGGCCCGAGATGCCCACAGCGGCATTCGCCGAGCCTGCGGGCACAGCCCCAACTGCTCGTTTGTTCCTGCGTGGGGAAAGGCTCTCTGCAGGAGATCGGCCAGAGTCAGCACGTTTCGGATCGGATCGGATCGTGGGTTTTGCAAGTGCCCGCTTTCCCGCATGCGGCCACAATGGCTGCATGTTGTTTGAGCTGTCAAGCAGTTTAAGGTAAAACGCCGGGAGAAAGGAAGAGCAACAATTAGTCACCATCCCTTTAAATGCTACAAAACGCTCCTCTCTTAGAACCTCATCTGTTCTTTGTAGCCAGCTTGGAGGCTCCTGTTCTCTCCTGAGGTTTTAGTAATGGATTACAAAGACAGGGGTACTATATGGGGTTTAATGTGACCATAATCTGGAAAATACACAGAGAGGTGGAGGGGTTGGGTTTCCACAGAAAGCGAGCAGTCTGGTCCAAAAATCTATGGGATATATTGCTTAATCAACCCCTCTGGCTCTGCTGTCTGAGTTCAATTCCCCTATGCCAAGCACACTGAATCAACTGGAGATGCTACAGAGCCTTGTACAGAGCTTTGTTGGGAAGTTGTTTGCCTACTTTGTGAACTTTGAGGAAGTTTTGTGGCGACAAGGAATAACCACAGATTCAGTTTTGCCCCAGCAGTGATTTGTGAATGCTGTCTGTTGGCTTGTGCATCCAAAAGCAAAGGGTGCTAGAAATCCTAACTTAGCCAACTCAAATGACTTTACTAGCATCAGCAACTGGAGGGCAGCCAGCCAGCCAGCCCTACAGTTCTTTAAAAAGTAATAAAGTGCACCTGATTTTTGCTCCTTGGATGGCAACCACTGACTGGCAACTAGTCCCATATACCAGGTAATTCCTGCTTGGAACCACACCTTAAGCAGGCAGCGCTGAGAGGGTGAAGAAGAGAAAGGCAAGAGAAAGTTTGAGGTTTGTAAGCACCTAGAAAAGGGCCACGTCCCTTTTTCCCCCCTCTTTGCTCCTGGCAGTCTTGGAAGGCCCATTCTTACTCTCATGACTTGCTCTGAAGAGTGTTTGAAAGTGCTGCAATTCTCTTTCATAGCAGTTTTTTTTCCTAAGTGACCCAAGTGCCTCAGAAAGACCCTGTGACACTGGAGGCCTGGTCATGGTACCTGCTCATCTTCTCTGGGGCTGGGAGGCAGAATGCAAACATTCTGCAAATCCACCTTTCCTGTCTGCATTTTCCTTCTAACTCAGTTCTGGGGGATTATCCCACTGCCATGTGGATCCCTCTGCTCTGGAGGGAAAAGTTGTGTCGGCATGACCACCCCCAGGCCTTCTGCCCTGTCCCTGTGCAGGTGCAGAGCCAGGGCTGCCAGCAGCCACCCCTCCAGGAGCAGTCCCACAGTCCAGTCAGGCACATGCATCCAAAGAGTGCACGTATGGAGGAGGGAAGCATTTGAGGGATAAATCCCACATAGGATAATGCTGCTGACTGCAGAAAAATAAACAACAAACCACCAACAGAGTGAATGTAAATGAGAAGGGCAGTGACCAAAATCCAAGATGCTGGTTTTGAAAGGTTGGTGGTACCTTGCCTTTTGGAACAGTCTTTGACAACTGGGAGAGAGAGAGAGTTTGTCTCATTTTAATTGGGACTAACCATATTCACACTAGTTGTCATATGTTACCTAGTCTGTCTGTCTCCCTGCCTTTTCAATTTGGCAGCCTTCTCTTCTTGCCCTGCATGTCCCAGAGACTTGAAAAAATAATCCATTCTTCAAAGCATCCCTGGTAATTTGGACCACAATGTTATCTTCTTTTGAGACTGATGCCTTTCGAAGCTGCAGCCTTTCTTCCTGCAGCAGCTCCTGACAACCCTCTATAACATATAGCCTAAAGAGGGGAAAACAGGTCTGAGGAGATACACTTCTACCAGGAGGAAAGAGAGTAGAGATGGCACTAAAATCAACAGAAAACAGATTATTTAATGTATAGCAAAGAAGGTAGCTTAGCCCTTTTTATCAAGTGCAGGACTGCACTGTCACTAATTTCACTTTGCAAAGGGTACTGCAGATTTCTTAATGCATTTGTTGGTAAAATGTATCTGCATACACAGATCAGTAAATATTAATTAATTAAACATGCAGATATGTGTTCTGTCCTGCACTATGTTTGCTATCTTTTTTGTTTTCCTAAGAACACCTCCACCTTTTTAGCAAGACTTAACTCAAGATCTGTGTTGCTACATTGTTTTTGCTGCCAGATACAGAAAGATAAATCCAGACCACATGATTGCTGGCTGCATGGCTTTTCCCCATGGAACCACCTCCCCCTGGTGACATCAGCTGAGGTGGGGAGACTTATATATATTTTATACTACAGTAGTCACTTAAAGTGAAAATGAATGTTAACATCTCTCTGGTATGTGTATGCCCTAATCTACAAGTTTCTTCAATGTGCTGGTTTCTTACTGAGAAATGTCCTGCTGGGGACATTGCCATACACATTAAGGAATTAGGGTTAGAATTGATGCTTCTGTTAATAAGAAGTCTTGCAAATTCTGCTTTGAAAAGAGCCATTTTCTTGAAGGGGAAAAATAAATTTTCTCAAGCACCCACCTCCTTTTTTCAAAATACTCCTTTGCAATAGTCCTGAATATGCAGCAACAGGACAAAAACCTGAATTTGTGCAGCTGCAATTTATAGCAATGGAGATGCCCCATAAACTAAGCAGCATCTGGGGAAAGGGGCAATTCAGTGAAATGGAAGCTTTCCATGTAGGTAATGAGAGGTGTTAAAGGGTGTTTACATGAGGGAGGGCATTTTTCTTCTTCAAACTTACCTTTATCGTCTGTGCAACTTTCAGGCTCAGCCTGACGTTGTAAATATTTAGGTACGTGCGTAGGTCAAGGTACAAGTGTTACATTGTCTTTCAAATATGAATCCCAATCCAAATATTAAAATTATTCCTACACATCCAATGACAGCACGATCTCATTCTCACTGCAGGTCCCTACATTAGGTTTATTTGGAGACTGCCAGACACCCCAGACCAACAAGCACTGGGTCTCAGGAAAAGCTCTATGCACACAGCAAGATGGGTACAATGGAGCCAGACCAGAACAGTGCTGTTGGGCCCAAGTACTTATGAAAGGTAGAGTGTAGATAATGCTTGCCTGAATTTATACAAGAGAATGCCCTTCTAGTGCTTCTACAGCCTCCTCTCTCCCACATCCAAGGAGTGGCACAGTGTACAGATGGATTTAGAAGGGGTGAATCTGCAGAGAGATCACATCTCCAGGGACCTGCAAAGCTGGGTGAAATTTCAAGACCTGCAATTGCCCTGCTGGGGAGCACAGTGCCCTCAGTTTCCGTACCATGGGGAATGCTATCATCATCACTGAGGTGCAGAGGGATGAAGCTCCCAGAACCAGCTGCCCTGCCCGTCGTCTCCATCCTTGCAACAGAGCAGGCAAGGCCTGGGCAGCTCTGGCAGCACCTTTGAATCCACGTTGACTGTAACTAGTGCAAGCCCAAATTGCAAGCCGTAAGTGTAACCTGGACGCTGCGCGTTCTGTCTCTAGCAATTCCATGTTCCGTTTAAAAAAAAACTGGACTGAGGGAGAACAAAAGGGCTGCAGTAACAACACCGCCGGCCCCACCTCGTCCTGCATCGATTACGACGGGCGAAAAGAAGCGGGAAGTTAAATAGAGAGCTGAAGCCCGTCAGGTGAAGAGGGCAGGGAGGCAAACCCCAAGGGGGAGCAGTGAGGAGCCGCACCGCGAGCCCGAGCAGCGCCGGCGCAGCGCTGAGGTAACAGCGCGCGGCCCCGCCCCGCGCCGCCTGAGGAGCGCGCGCACGTGACCGCGCGCACGTGACCGCGCCCTCAGCCCCCGCACCTGCCGGAGCCGGGAGGGGGCGTGGCCACAAAGGGACTCCTCCCCCGCCTCCCGCTCCCCCGG
>VZRX01021426.1:876904-911576 GCA_013398075.1 Notiomystis cincta
CTGGTCCGGGGCGCTGCCCTGGCCGGGGGCTGGCCTGGTCCGGGGCGCTGCCCTGGCCGGGGGCTGCCTTGATCGGAGGCTCTGCCCTGGTCCGGGGCGCTGCGCTGGCCGGGGGCTCTGCCCTGGTCGGGGGCGCTGCCCTGGTCCGGGGGCTCCGCCGCTCGCTCCCCTCCCTCCCGAGCCCGGCGGGCCTCGGCCGCTCCGTGCCCAGAGCCTGTGGGGAGCTCGGGCCGGCGAGCAGCGCTGGAGTGCTTCCACCTCCTCATCATCCCTGGCCGCTGTGGCCCAGCCGCCCCGGCTGCCCCATGTGCTGCGTAAAATGCTTTCTGCGAATGTCTGTGGCTGACTTTTTCTCCTTGCTGTTAAAATGGAGCCATAACAACGTTATGCTCCAGAGCAAATGTTCTCATGCCACCGTGGCTTTGCCTCCTTGCTCAGAGCAGCCATAATATCGCTCTCCTGGGCGGTGCCACCAGTTTGTCAGCTGGGTCATGGTGATGGTCCGAGGCTCTTCACGAGGGTGTAGAGGAGCAGGGATAGATCGTGTGGGCTGGTACTAAGGTATTTGAGGGAAAGTGACCCCTAGACTGGATATCATTAAACATTTCCAGTGATTCCTGCTTGTAGATGAGTTTGTTTGAAGTGCAGCTGCCATCAGTGATGATGGAAACCCTTGGATCTGTGCAGAAGGAAATGTTTGGATGACACAGTTGCTTGTCCTTTGGAAATAGGGACAGATATAATGAGAGGGGCAGGAAGTGGCACTGTCTATTTGTTAGTGGCATTCCTCCTCCCCAGCAAGACACCAAGACCTTTGTTGCGTGTGTGGCTCAGTACAGGTGTGTGGGTCATCAGAGCAGACCATGGTGGGACAAGAGAGGAGTGTGTGGGAGGGAGAAGGGTGCTGAGAACTTTTATCTCAGCTGCCTTGAAGTATGGATGAAGTCCATGAGAGATAAGTACCTCAACCAGAAAGCCAGCTAGGCTTGAAGTTGGAAGATGGGGGAAAAAAATGAGATCACTGCTGGTGCATGTCCTAAAAGATCTAGTAGTATTGTGAATAGTTTTTATATTGGCACTAATGAAAAATTAAAGAGTTTGTCAAAGTCCTATACTGCTTATCAGTACTTGGAAGATGGCATTCCTCCTTCAGAGTCCCAAACTGAGGGAAAGCAATGAAAACATTGAGATGGAAATGGAACAAAGTAGAGAAGATTTACTATAGTACAGTCAGTACAATTATATAAGAGGGGAAAAAAATCTATACTACTTAAGCTGCAAATGAAAAGTATCCCAATAACCAGTGCAATATTTTGGATTGCTTTGGATGTTGAAGGCCAGCCCATTTATATAATGAATTTACTAAAGACCTGATTATGGGTTTTGTCAGGAGGAATAAAAAGGTACCATGTTTTTCTGCATAACTTGCCCTAAAGTCCTCAAATCCTTCCCCTGAAGTAGCATGAGACAGTGCTATTGCTTTTCCCTATGTATAAAGGAAGTCTTTAAAAGCTTAATTTGGTAGTACTTTCAAATTTTTATGTCCAGCCTTGCTGGTTGGTTGTTGCTTATTAACCTTTTGTAGGGAAGATTAGTCAGGAGTCAGTGGAGAGTAGCATTAGAGATTGAGTTCTTGACCCAACTGCTCTGCAGGGTGGATACTAGAAGAACTGCTGCAAATAATGGAAATTCCTCTTAACAAAAATGGCATCTGAATTGGCCTTTCTCCAAGGGACTGTCCTTTTCCTCAGATTTGAGGTTTTGGAATGGGCTGCATCCTTGCCATTGGATCTTGAATAAAAATCCAGATGTTTAAACTTGTTTCACAAAAAAAAGTGGGGGGAGGACTGTGGGAGTTACCTCATTTTTGAAGTGAGAAGGAGACATTGGGTCTGGGAGTTTAGTGAGAGCAATGTGCCACTGGTTCCTAGTAACCTGAACTCATGATGAAGAACTGGACTTCTAAGATTTGGGTTTACTCTGGACTTCTAGGATTTGCCTTTTTTTTTTAAATATCCCAGCTTTTCTATTTTAAAAAGTACATGGGATCTTGAAGAATAATGAGGATTTGTGTCCCCTGTAAATTGAATCAAAACTATGTTTTTCTTTTTCTCCCCTCTCTAGTGGAACGCTGTAGCTCTGTGGGCCTGGGACATTGTGGTTGACAACTGTGCCATTTGCAGAAACCACATTATGGATCTGTGTAAGTAAATTGGAGGGGGGCAGTTTGGACTTGTATGTGATAAACAGCTGAATGAGTTGAAATTACCCCAGCTGAGGACATAATTCAGCAAAACTTTCAGTTAATAACTTACTCTTCTGCTAATCTCTATTTTATGTAATGCTAAAGTCTCATAATCTATTTTTGTGACCTCTGTCACCATACTGCTCTTCCTTCACCCCTTTCTTGTAAAGATCTTGTAGGATCACTTGGTGCCATATTAACAGACATGATGCTGCTGAGTGTATTTTGAATGCAGCAAAGAAGAAAAGGAGTAATAATAAAGAGGAACTGAAATTATTCAGGGTTGACAGGCATTGCTTACAAAGAGAGGTATTATATTTCAGAGCTGGGGAGGTTGCTATGAGTGTTAACTTCTTGCTGACACTCATTAAGATGAAGTCTTGTAACACTTTCTGTGTCTGGCAAAGAAAGGCATGGTCCAGCAAATTAATTTGACTCCTCATTCTATAAAACCTACCTTGCCTAGCTAACTTAGTACATGTTGTAGTAGGGGGAATTTTGTAGCCATGTAGAAAATGATATGTTCACTTAAAAAGGAGAGTAATCAAATGCCAACATAAAAAGCAATACATTGCTAGTATTGGTTTGATTTCAATTTTTTTTTGCTGTATAATCTTGATGGTTCATTTCTATCATGAAATAGGTGTGTATGTGTGAAGTCACTGATTTCAGTCTCTTATAGTATTGGTAATAAGTACAACCCCCTTTTTTTTCTCCTCAAAAATGACAGGGTATTGTTGGCACTGTAACTGTCCATCTTGTTTCAGTCATGAGGGACAGAGACATTTTAATATAGGCCAGATAGAAACTTGCCTATATTCCTAAAATGTGAGGCAAGTGGAACTCCCCAAACAAGCCCAAGTCCAAGGACAATGCCTGGGGATGGCCTGGCCTGATCCCATTGGAATAGTTTTGTTTTTATGTGGTTGTCCTTGGAACCAGCACTGCTGGCAACTTCCTGTCAATAAGACTCTATGAAAATAAAACACTTCAGAAGAATGGGACTTCAAGTTTGTAGTAACAGCTACTGAGGGATGCACCTGATTTTACTTCATATTTAAATAATAATTACAAAATTACTTTCAGAAGCTTTTTTTGGGTGGGCTTTTTTTGGTGTTTTTAATAAAGAGAAAACACACAGCACACTGGTCTGAAAATGGCTTAAGTGGTTTTACTTCTCTTCTTGGGGACAGATTTGTTTGTATTTTGAGCCAGCTACTGCCTATCCATGCTTCAGTTTATTCTTGGTTATTAGACAGGGAATGATACACTAAAAAGAACAGGGATTATAAAAGAAGTTGAGGTCCTTTAATGTAAAGATTTCCTTTGGATCCTGTCTCTAAGCTGTACCATCTTGGAAATAAGTTTCAAAAGAAGGTGGACACTGGACTACTACTTAGTCTCTCAGGTTTATGTTATATTGGAGGGGAAAGCATGTTGCTGACAAGCAAATGGAATTTCAAAGATTTATTAGAACATGTTACATTTATAGACTTTACAAATGTATAGAATAAATATATAAAATCCTGTAATTCAAGATAATTATTCACAATAAGAGGGATGTATTTTAAGGTAGGAGATGCTGGTGTGTTTCATTCTATCAATCTGCCTCAAAATTAATTGTACCTTCCATGACAGATCAAATACAGCCTTATATATTTGCAATTTTTTTTTTATAAATAGCAAATAGGACATATGGGGTGAAGGAGAGGTGTGGAGGAGCTGGAAGAAGAATGGACAAATGCTATTTTGCAGTAGTGAATTTTGTCAGTTCTTAAAAAAATTTTTTTAAGAAGTTCTACCAATATGTGGATGGGGTTTGAGGGTGTATAGGTAGATTAGGAGAAACAGTAAAGGAAAAAGGCATAGGTATTTTTTTTCTTTTTTGAGTTGCTTAAGCATAACATGTTATTAATTTGTATGAGCAATGTTATGAGGAGCCTGGACTGCAAATGACAGACTGAAATTGACAGCATACAGAGTAGAAGGGATATCTAAATTGGTATTCCGAGATCAGTGTTGGCTCTGGATTTGCTTACTTCCTTGTTACAGATCATTAATGTTGTTAAACAACCCTTTAATTAGATTTTCAAACATAAGATGTGAAGTGATGGCAAATTGAGAAAAAAATTAATAGAATGTGCAGGGAAGAGCAGCAGAAGATTCAATTTGATAAAATGCAGGATACAAATGTCTCCCACTCCTAGAGATGAAGAGAAACCAGGAATGGGAAAACATTAGAAGAGTGATAAATAATGCCAGTCATGGTAAGGAAAGTTTGTTAATGTTGTGAAGTCAGGCATCAATGTTAAGGTGTCCTGCAGTTCTTCCCATGCATGTGCCTTATGACTTGGTAATAATGTGCTTCAAAGGATCCCCCCTGCCCTCAGTTTGGTTTGTATTCAGTATACAGAAGGAATGAGTAGATTTTCAGTGTTTTGGTTTCATTCTTCTCTGGAAAGACCCAGGTTCTATTTAGATTTTACTTTAGTCTTTCTTCAAAGGCTTTCTCTCTGGTGCTGTCCCTGCTGTCACTGGTAAGTTGGGGAGTGTTAACAGTGTGTTTAATATATTGGATTATCTTCTGGTCTAAAATGTGTAATGTATTATTGTAGTAAGACAACTGGTACAGATTTGAGCTGTGTGAAATGTGCCATCAAAATACTGTCCCCCTTACTTTGATGGTAACATGCCAAGTACCATGAATCCAGCTTCACAAAGATAGATGTGTTGCAGAGCATCCAAAGAAAAATCTCAGGATGTTTATTAAATGGAATGGGTTTGGATTTATTTCTTGATGTGTAAATATACAGGTGATTTCTGCACTAGAAAATGCATAGGAAGTGGGCTGGTTCTTATGATGTCAAGATTCAGAAGCTGCCATTATATAAGATGCATTTCTGTAACTTCCTGAGTTGAAATGCTTCCATTGCATCTTTCACAATTATTTACAGGTATTTCAGGTTTTAGCTGTATCTTTCTGCCCTTACCTGCAGATACTCTGTCAAAAGCAAGGCAACAGAAGAGTCATTCAGTATTCCTCCAGTACCTGTTACTATCTGAGTCTTACTGCTTCTTTTGGGTCAGCAGATGGCAAATAGCTTCTCTTTCCTTCAAGAGGCAACTTCTCTTTCTTTCAAGAGCCAGAATCATCAGTTTTCATTCTAGGATGGAGACTGTCCATGTGTTTTATTTATTATTTATATTTTCTTTGTTGATACATTGTCCTTTTCTGAAACAAAGCAAGTAGGAGACCAAAAAGCACTTCAGCTTTTGGGAGGCCCTTTTTTGGCAGCCAAAGGTAGCAGTGCTAGCAATAGTCTCCACTGTGTTTGGTGAGGGAGCTAAACCTGGGTGTCTTGTTGGAAGGGCTTTACATCACCACCAGAGAACTCCTCAGCCACTTCCACAAAAGTTCTTCTGTCCTCTTAAACTTTTGTGACCGTCATGCTTTAGACTGTCAGTGAAAGTTTGAGTAACACTGAAATGAATGTCAGTGCTGCTTCTTTTCCTTACCATCTTTCTTCTCTCTTACTCCCAGGCAAAATACAGAGTCCTTTAAATGCTGAAAAATTAAAGATTGTGTTCATGCAGCTGTCATGTCAGGGTCTCTTAGAGAGGAAAAAAAAAAGACAAAATGATATAAAAATGGGCTAGATGGACTTCATGTCTCATATGCCCAATATTTTTTTTCCAGCAGGGAAAGAGAAGAAACAAGATAAGTATATTGTGTGCTGGAGTATTTTCCCTGCTTTCAGCAGAGGCTTTCTGAGTTAAACTTTGCTTACTCTTTCATTTTTCTCCCTTCAGGTGAATTTCCTCATCTATCTGTTACTGTACAGACTCTGGCCAGATATTTAAAAGTAAACTTTATATATATATATATAGTGGGGAATATATTATGCCCCATGACCTTGAGTCTATACTGCACTAACAGTAAAATTGTTATAACAATCTCAAGTGTAGAATTTAATACAAGTATCCAAAGTAACTGAAGTTCTTCAAGGGTCTTGAGCATCTTCCATATTCTTAATCAGATTTAATTTTATTGCTGTATGTCAGGAATTAAGACATCAGACCTTTCAGAAGTACTGGATTTTGTTTTCTTCTGTAGGCAGGCAAGGGATTGAGCTTTGGACTTCCTGCTGTGGTGTATCATATCTTTGATGTAAACCATATGATAAATACAGGTTCACTCAAATCTTGCAGAACAGCTGTTGCTACTGAGTTTCTTTAGACATCAGTCTTGTTTTGAGTAGTTCCTCATGACCAAGGTTAACTGACATTTCTCACATCTCAGGAAAAACGGGCCTTACTTTTATTTTATGCACCTCCACACCTGAAAAGCATGGAAAAATTGAGGAAGGGATGAATAGGACAGAACAAACAGAGATCATGTTCTTCAGCCAAACTTGCGGGATTTGAGAGTCATTGAATCTTTAATTGGTGAATTAAATTCTTTTTCCTCTGAGCATATTCAAGTACAGAAAGAGTGAACAGAGAATTGGAGCTCATTCAGACATCTTCTTTGCTAGGAAAAAAAAAATCTGCAAAACAAGAAAGCAGCAAGAAGTTCTAAGCTGATCATCTATCAGCAGATCTTTTTAAATCACTTGGGCTTGACTCTTAAAGAAGGCATCCTTTAGCAAGAAGTAAAATCTTAGTCTCATTGGTTTGTGCTGCTGATGGTGGAGAAGTTGGAAATATCTTTTTTTTCTTCTGAAGTTTCTTCTTGAGCTGGAGCAGAAGTGAATTGTTCAGGCTTTAAAATGGAGAACCAGCTTGTAGAATTTATTTTCTGAGTGTTGTTCTTCCTTCTTTCCTCACTCTATTTCATCTCCTTCATCCACACCACCTGATACGAATGCCCAAAACATCATCCAAACTCATAAATAGTTCAGGTTGGGGATCCTCCTGGGTACTCAGCTCCAAGGTCTAAAAAATCCAAACCATACTGTATTTCCTATTGTGGATTTTTGGGATGTACTTACCTATCACAAAGTTATAAAACAAAGACAGGCAAACTCCAGCATTACACAAACAAATTAATTTGCAAATAAAGCACATAATGTCTGACAAGAAACATGTAAGAATTTATATTGAGAGAAACCTGGGTAAGAAGTTTAAGTAAAAACGTACCTTCAACTAAGACATGTCTGAACACAAGAGGAAAAAATGAAAATATTTATCCTTGAAATTTGGGAAGCAGACACATGTTGCCTGCAGATGAGCTATGTACTCTTGCCCTCTGGAACTCTAGAATACTAAAAAAGTAGAGGAAGGAGGAAATCAGGATTAAGAATATTTTCATATGATACTTTTGGAAAAACAGTACACAGTAAACCATAGCTCCTGATATTTTCTAGTGTGTTAAATACCACAAAAGAGGTCTTCCTCCCCTGCCTCCACTTGCTGTTATGAAGGAATCTACCAGTTAGTGTTGCATGTACGTCTTCAACTCCTGTGTATATTTTTTCAATCTTTATTTTCACAGGCATAGAATGTCAAGCAAACCAAGCATCGGCTACCTCTGAGGAGTGCACAGTTGCATGGGGTGTCTGCAATGTAAGGAAAACTTCTGTTGTGGAGCTCATGTGGAGTGATGCTATCCTCCTTTTTTGAAGACTTGGGACAGAATGAGTTCTGTAGCATGTTTCACATAATCCACCAGAAATAAGAACTTTAAAGTCCGTATTGTTTACTAGAACAATAGAAAGGAGAGAGAAGAAAGTGAAATATGGAGAGATGTAATAAGACACAGAAGCAAAGGGAGAAAGATAAGCCTTAATTATTTTTTTTTAAGGAATAATAGGTCTTTCATTCTGAGCATGATTTTCCTGATCATGGTTTGCCTAGAAGTTACACCTTTTTCTTTCCCCCTGGTAATAGGATCACTGAGATGTCAGCCTGCTTGATTTGTCTTTGTGCAGGCTCATTCAAAGAGTCGGTCTGGGGCAACCACGTGACTTGCTTCCAGTTTTGGGAGAAGATCAAATCAGTTGGTCCCACTAGCATGTGAAATCCAAACTTGAATACCTCTTAGCTAGCCTGGGTCTGAGTTGGAAGATAAACTATTCCATAGTGGAATAAGTTCCTGATCCTCAGTCCCATCTTCACTGTGCTGTGGAATTGAGTTACAACATGATAATGGTGGAACAGGATTATAAGTGTTATAATTCTGTTTGTAGAGGAAAAGACCAAAATTTTTAACCATGTCAGTATATTCTAGTGTCAAAATTTGGTTATGTGTGAGAGGCACCACAAGTGGAACCTTGGTTTTAAGTAGCTGTTTGGGGTAAGGAAAAGGGTGTCCTTGTTAAACACACAAAAGAGAATTTTTTTCTTTCTAATTTTGCAAATTCCTTTTTATTCAGGCTCTGGTATCTCCTGCAAACTGACAGAAAGTTTCCTTCAGCATGTATACATTCATATCATCCCTGCTACTCACTCTGAAATCCTCTGTTTTCTTTCTGATTATGCTTCTAATCAGTGTTTGCTCTGCCAATTTTAGCAGCTGCTAAACTCTGCACTCTCTCCTTCATCCGAAGTCAGAGAGTTAACACTGCATGCACTGTGGAACAGGCTCCCTGCTGCCATTTCACTGTTTCCTCCTCACTGAAAATGTGGATCAATTCCTTGGTGTTTATCAGCTAATTGACTGATCAGTTGCCCCCACCTTTGCCCGCAAACTCTTGCTACTCTCTTCTGAGTGTGATGCTTTCAGTGGTAGTTTTCACATTGGGATGCATTCATACATTCTGAAATTATGTGTTCTGAACTTTGTCTTCCAGCACGCTTTCCACTTCCACTGCATCTCTCGCTGGCTCAAAACTCGCCAAGTATGTCCGCTGGACAACAGGGAATGGGAGTTCCAAAAGTACGTATCCTGCACAGATGTCAAGATGAAAAGTCCAGTGTCCTGTAAATATAAATAATCAGTGTCAGATTGGTGTGTCTGAGGGCATAGTTTCTGTTTAGAGAGGTTTTTTCCTCCACCTTGCTGTATATGGACCTTTCCTTAGTCACCTGGTTCTAAGTGAGTTCTGAAGGAAATCCAAACAGGTGTGGGGTATGTGGGAGCTTTTAAAAAGTAGTGATTCCTATTGACATTCTCTCTAAAGGATGGAGAGCAGGAGAGAAATGGAATTAGCTAGAAGTGGAGTCTCAGGTGAATACTGTGCTGCTGCATGAGCAGTGTGGGTTTAGAGAATGACCTGAGTTCAGCTGCTTGGGTTCCAAAGTGTTTCTGCTGAGGTGACAGACATCCTATTGGGTCCCTCTGTTATCTTGATGATTTGTTTTATGACTCTGATAGCCTCAGAGATTAATACAACTGATTTCCTAGCATCTGGAAATCAAGTGTCCATGTAGCCATTCCTGCAGCTTTGGCCCATTTATTCATAATTGCTGTATTGTTTGTTTTATTTAATGCTTTTTAAAGGTCTCATGTTAAGAATAGTAGTAGGAGATCCAAGAATGGGTTTTTGAGGGGTAATCATATTTTGAGAGGTAATTGTACATTGGGAAGAGTTAGGAAGTTTGCCTATCACTTGCTTCATTCTGCACCATTTATCCGTTAATTTTTTCTTAACTGTGGATTGTCCCTCTCCCCATCCACTTTTAAAAACAATAATTAATTCTAATCAGAGTCCAAACTGAAACAAAGGAAAACAGGTTGAGGATTGTCTTTGGGCTCTGGTACAGTCAGTTGTGCAAATCAGCATTGACATGACAACTGAAGTACCATAGGTTTGATACTGAGATGTTTTCTTGAACACACAATGAAAACTGAGTCCATGTTGCCTGGCTAATCACTTCCTGTTGTACAGGCAGCATGATGAGAAACTGAGACAGGAACTAATATCTTCTGATGTGTGCTCAGTGTTACTTCTGGGGCTGTGAGGAGCTTTGGGCTTTTTCATGCCAGATATATTTGAAGTGGGATTCAGGGCAGAAGGTAACTGGTACTGAGACCTCTTGCACGTGGTGTTGTGGATTGCTTAGGCCCTCTTCTAACTGATGGCTGGGTAGACTTTTTAGGAGAACTTCCTAAGATTTCCTTAACAGCGTTTCACCTTCATCCCATTTACATGTTAATTATGCTGTGGTAGAATGAAAATGAATCCACCCAAACCAGCATTACTATCTATGGACTGTAATTTTTAAAAAAGCATTAACATATTCTCTATTTGCAGGTATGGACACTAGGGAGGTGGTCGCACGCTTCTTGTTATGTCATCGAACTCAGTTGTTCTTGTCACTATGGGTTTGTTTTAGTGACTTGGAAAGTCAGTAATGTACACAATTCTTCTTTCATGCTAATTTCTTCCTATTGTATACCATCGAATAAAGTCTTGCTGGAGCTTCCTGTCGAAGTTTTTTGTCTTGTATTCAGGAGTGGGCAGTCAGAAAGTGAGGGAGGAGAATTATTTGCAAACTGGGGACTTAAGCTAAGCTTAACTCTTTAATTGGGCAGTGCTTCTTTTTTGCTGTGCCAGGCTTTTGACTGTGAGTTTGGTCCTACTCCCACACAACTGAGAACCACACCTTTGGCTCACTGAGGTCGGCATTAAGCTCCATTGTGTAGTACAGTGGGTGCAGGACTCGGCCTGGCTAAGAGTAGTTTATGCAAATACTTTTTTGTGTGGACATGCTTTATTACAGCTGAGTTGAAATGATGATCTATACAATTAGGGGTTGTGTCATCATTAGAAACTATTCTCTCACTTCTGTTCTTGAGTTTGACTAGACCAGCTCCCCTGCAGAGGAAATTTTCACTAACTTCCCAGTTCCAGCTGTTTAGCTTTGGGGAACAGAAACCGGATGCCACTTTTTGTCAGTGTTCATAAAGCACTTTCATGTGTTGAGTGAAAGTAAACTCAGGAAATTCACGTGCTAGATTGGCTGGAAAGCTGAAAGTAAGTAGTATATAAGCAAACCAATTCTTGGTTGACTTTCTAGTGGTATTTTTCCCAGTTCAAGTCCAACTGGCCAAAAATCGTTCCTTTGAGAGCTACATAATGTTCTGTGTGATGTCTCCTCTGCCAAATGGCTTGGTATCCTGATCACTGCATCAAGTTTTGCCCTCTATGTCAACAGCCTCAGCAGATGCTGGGAACTGAAACAGCGTCCAAGAAATTCTTCCTGCTACAAAAGGCTGCCTCTTTATGTCAGCAGTGGTCGACATGGTAGATTTCTGTCCTTGGCTATTCATGATGCCATCTTTGGATGTCATTTTTTTGCTAATTACTGAGGATGGGAAATTTGATAGCTGATGTTAAACATTAGTGTACTGTAGTGATAGGGGATAAAGATGGCCATTGACAGAACCAAAACTTGCAGGTTTTTCAGTAATTGCTGGGGCCTTGTCTAATGTGCAGCAAGCAAATGTCAGGATTATTTTATCAGTTGGTGTCATTGCTCTGGAATTATATGGCTCGCTGTTTTCCACCCTTAAGAAGAAAACAGGAACAAGTAGGACTAAAAGAGTTTATAGCTAGACAGTTTATTTGCCATGTTTCTTGGTAGAAAGCTCATCCTGAATTAGCCAGGTCGTTTTGGTGATGGAGGCAGGAAGGGAACAGAAGCGGAGGGGGAAGATGATCTCAACAGTGGTCAAAGTATTCATCCAGGCAACAGGGTATCCAGGTTATGCCATTCCCTGAAATTTGAACTCCTATTTAATGTCCTGTTAAGATGAGTGAAATGTCAGATGTCCCTGGTTTTGATAGTCCATTTTGTTTGCAGTGTTTGGTTTCTCGGACCTGGTACCCAGATGCTCACCAATTTATATCCCTGACAACTTTGTTTTGGGTCCAGCTACATCGTTCTGATTCATCCCCCTTTTGTCTGTGCATATTGCCTTGAGCATATTTTTTTTAGCTGGGGACAGACACATTTTCCTCTCCTCTGTGGCTTTGTATGCATTTGCTTGAGGCTGTGCCTGCAGAAATACAAGGGGGTTTGGTATTTTTATTGCCTTTTTTTGTAATGTACCCTCCAAATGGCTGGCTACAGGCACTCTCCCCTAAATACCCTTTGAAACTCTGGTCTGCTGCAGTGCGTAAAACTCTGTTAAATTTGATTTCAGCTTGCTTTTGTAGTCTGTCCCAAACCTGGTTTTCCCAAATGGAAAAATACAGAGTGTAAAGCACCAATTGCTTACAGGCCCAGGAAAGAAAATCCTTTTTCAGCTGCTGCCCGTTGCAGTGGCCCTGCTGCCTCTTCCCCTGCTGCAAAGGTGGTGGCCGGTGGCTGCTGCAGCACAGGGCTGCCAGCAGCCCTGTTTTCTGTAATGCATTAAGGGTTGTGTTTGGAGAGACGAGAAAAAGCTTCAGTGAGTGAGCTCAGAGAGAGAGAAGCTGTGTGGCACAGGCAACACCAAGTGAAGGTACAAGAGATCTCTTTTATCCAAGGGCACAAAGTGCCCCATTTCCCCAGGGAATGCTTGCTTGCTTGGGCTGGTATAGCTCTGTCCTAACATCTACTGTTCAGCCTCTCCACCTCTGCTACATGTGGGAGAAAGCCCATTTATTCCTGCTGCCTTTTTTCCTGAAGCAACAATCATTTTTGACTACAGCTTCCCCTTTTTGCAAAATACAAGAGAGCTTCTCGGGGAGGTAGGAGGAATAGGGCACATTTCTAAGTATCCTGTGGGGAAGATGGGTGCACAGGGGAGAAAAGACCATGTCAGTGCCGTTTGCCCATCCTATAAATAGAGAATGCATTTGAACTGTGGATTTGAAAATAAAATCAGGAGAGAATGACAGTTAAAACTACAGAGAGCAGCGTATCCTGCAGCTGCCCGGCTTAGAGAAAAACAAATCACTGGTAGACCTGCTGTGGAGCAGAAGGTGATTTTGACATTTCTGATTCTTTCTACAAGTCTGTCAGCTGAAGCAGGCTGCATCGCTGAGCTGGCCGTGGCAGAGAGCAGCCAAAGTGACCAGACAGTGACTTCCTTCTCTGCCTTTTGCAGAAGAGACAATGAGCTCCAGGTGCTGCATGGCATTGGCTGTGCCTCATGCACCAAATCCCTCAGTGGTCTTGCATTAAAATGCCAGAATCAGGACAATGTGACACCAAGATGACACGGCACATTGCGCTTGGTGGAAGTAGGAGGGGACAGACAGGAATTTTCCTGTCAAAAGCACTACAGGCCATACATTAAAAAAATGCCAGGCTGTCAGGAGTCTTGTTGAAAAATGTCTGATGTCTGAGAAAAATGGCTGAAGCCTCAACCAGTTTGCCAGGCTTGTAGCGACGCACTATGGAGTGAACTTCATCATGATGTCGTCCTGCCTCAGTCAGATAGGGAGGGAGTATCTGGAGATGCAGCTGTTGGGGCTAGGATGAGGAAGCTTTGCAATTCCTTTGTGTGGTCCTGTGCAAATACGTCTTGCAGGGAAGCTCTTGGAGCTGCTCCCAATTCTGTGTGGTCAGGCGTGATGGTGCAACCTCGCCAAACATGAGAAAATACACCTTTGAGTGTGGAGTTGTCTGTGTGCGGGCCAGAAAGGGGCTCAGAGCTGTCAGCCCTCTCCCACTATATCCTACTAAAGAAGCTAATGGCATCCTCAAGGGGTCTGGGACCACATCAACAGAGCTGATGTGAAGATGAGCCAAGCAGCACTGATGGTGTGTGAACTGCAGGAAAGCCTGTGCAGACAGAGCTGAACTTCCAGGAGGCGAGCGCCCACTTGGGAATATCTGTACTCTTTTTGTTACTAGAAAACTGCCTCCTCCAAAGGCATCAGGGCAGAGAATGGCAGTAACACCACTTCCCTGACTGACTCTGCCTTGAGTTTCTCTCTTTGAGCTAAAAAGAAGCAGCCAGGAATGGCAGGGAAGGTAACTCAGGGATGGGCAGAGGCAGAGACCAGGACTAAGTCTCTGTGCTTGCTGCCATTGCCAGGCAGGCAAGGAGCTGTTCTGGAGGATGAGGCCTACAAGGGTAGGTGAAGAACACAAGCTCTTCCCTGTGTCAATGTGGGGGTGATCCCCCATTCTATTTGGGCAGCAGGAGTGTGGTGCTGTCATGGGACAGCAGAAAGCACTTGCAAGATGCGGAGCTGATGCCTGTGAAGCGTTGCTCGGCCAGCACGCTGCCAGCCCTTTCCTGTACCACCATGAACTCCCACACTTCTGCTCTATGGCAGCTGCTTTGCCATCCAACAAAGGGATGGACCTCTTGGCAGTGTAAGAGGAGGCTTTGAGTGGGCTCCATGGGTACTGCCACCCCAGGCTGCTCACCCCAGCCTGGGTGACAGCCATCACTGCTGGAGAAGAAGAGGAGGAGGTGACACTCCTTGAGGGTATTTTCCTAATGCAGGTTCCTCTGGAGGCTGGAGGGGAAGAGGATGATGGGTATAGAGAAGCATCTTTTGTTTCTCTGCTTTGTTCACCACCTTCTCCCCACAAAACCTGTGGGAACAGCGAGCTCTTGCTTTTGCTTTTCTTCACAAGCTCTCTCTGCCAATATCGCTGCTGGTTTAATCTGCTGTGAGGAAACACATCATTCCCCCACCACAGGCTCCATACATTGCTTAGTTTTCCTCCCCAGTGCAGCAGGCTTTGCAGTAAGCCTGTTATTGCTCACTGCAGGGCACCTTGGCACATGGATGGTTTCCACATGCCACTCACCCCACCACCGCCCTCTCCCCATTCCCCACTGCTCACTCTGGTCCATTCTCTGTTCTCCTCTTTCATTTCCACTCTCTCTGATATGGTTCCCATGGAGATCCAAGGTACCAATGGTGTCTTCCTCTGCAGCCTGAGGGAGGAGGTTAGTGGGATGATTTTGTGCTCATCTGGGCTGATGTTGCATTCAATCCCAGAAGTCAAGCTACAAGGTGCTGGAAGTTCTGTTTTGTCTCTCTGCTACTTGACTCCTTCACAACAACAGGACATTGGCCTGTTCTTTCCCTTTTTTAGCAGCTTTCCAGCCTCTCTCCATTGGACACAGAAGGGATAGTTCTCCAGGTCTTTGCATCATGCTATACCCAGCAATGGTCCTGGCTGTAAAAGGAAAAAAAAAAGACATTTGAAGTATGATTTGAAATTAGGACCAACTGATTTTGGAGAGGCCAAATCTGAGTGTGGGGATGCACCTCTGCCTGTTGTCTTGATGAATTTACCCACTCCACTGCAACAGCCTGGAGTTTGCCTGTTTGCTGCCTTTTGTTTACATACAACTGTGAATATTTGGTCTTTGCATGAAAGGTGAGTCCTGACCTCACTGCTCCAACACATAAACCAGGAACACTGCAGAGCAGTTTTCCTCTGGAAAGAAACCAGAGGTACCAGCATGGTAGGTATCAAAATTCAAGATGGAAATGCAAAATGACAGAGTTCTAATGGTGCTTGAGAATGTGTCCTTTTCTTCTGGTTGTGCTATTCTTACTCTCATGTCTTCTTCATCTTCCTGTGCTGGATCTCAAATGGATGCTTATGAGCTGGGAAGGGGATTAAAAGGGGTTTTCTTCTCTCAAGATGCAGCCTGCTTAATATCCTTTTCATCCCCCTTCCTCTCCCATGTCCTAGAAGACACCGTTTTCAATGCAGATCAAAAAGGGCATTCATCTCCTGTCTACTCACAGAGAGAAGTGGTGTGCTTTTGGAGCAGTCTCTTCATTGAAGTTGTATTGGATGCATTGAAATTATTCATTTTGATATTTTAGACATGAAACATTATGATTTTTTAATGAAAAACATGGGCTTGGATGTTTTCTGTACTCCTCCCCCTCCCACCCTTCACCAAATGTCAGCATTGTGGATTTTTGAAGGGCATGTGTTTGCCAAAATCCATCCCAGAGCTGCAGCCTTTTCTGTAAAACATGAGATCAGTTTTGCTTGGTTTCAGTGTGCAAGTCATTATGCTTGTCACAAAACCTTTCACTCAAGTTCAGTTTTGGGAACAAGAGATGGCTCCAGGTGCCAAGGCTCTCATGTCCCGCTGCTCCACGCAGAGTGAATGGCCATCCATCTCCCTGCTCAGCTAAGTGGAGACCAAACATTTAAATGCTCATAAATCACTGATCTGTGTAATGTTCAGAGATGGAAGTCTACAAAGAAAGACGACAGTTCTGTTAGGGTTCTCCTGAGCCTCTGGTTTCTACAGAAACCTTCCAAGACTCCCTAAAGGGATTTGTGTGAGAAGCAAGACAAACTTGTCCTCACAGTGGATATTTTGGGTGTCTCTTGGTGCCACTGTGTGCCTTACCAGTGGGGCAGTAATATGGCAAAGAAGTGTTGCTCCCAGATAGGAGGCAAAATGAGATACCCCTTCCTTTTTGGAGCCATTTCAGGACAGATTTCATTTCATCCATGTAGAATCTTCTTGAGATGTTTCAGGTAAACATGAATCCCAATGAGTCTGTTGGACACAACTTCCAGGAGGGTAAAACTAAGGAAGCAGAAAAGGCCCATTCTGGATTTGCTTCAGGGGACTTTTACCTATTTCCCATACATTGTTCCCGTGCCCCCTGACATCACCCATAAGCCTTACCTTCATTTCAGACAATAATCAGCTGATGATAAACCCAAACCACAGTCTCTTTTTGGTCCAGGCACTACCCACCTTTAAAACCTGACACTGGCACTCAGAGATGCTCCTTCTGATCCCATATTACCTATGACATCTCTGTCAAAAATTGTTTTTACTGTTTCTGCAACCACTGTGCTCATGCAATATTTCTGTCCTGGGCTGTGACCACTTCCACCACCTCAATGCCATGGCTCATCCTGCTTACAGCTGGAGACCTCCAAGGGGCAGGATGGCATCCATGGGAAAGGGACACAACAAATCCTCAAAATCACAAGCAACTGCAGCATCTGTGCCGCAAATCACTGTTAGAACCCCAGCCATTACTTGTTTTGTGGCTGTTTCCTCACCTGTGCTGTAGGTTGCATTGGCAGAACAGAGCTACAGGTGATGACAGTGGCCCTGGATTTGAGGCCACTGTTGATCAACCATGTACTGCAGCACTAAAAACAAATCCTGGAAGATGAGGCAGCCTCATTTACTTTCTCCTTTCCCACTTCTTTTCTGGGATCAGAATACCAGTTTGGGCTCTTTCCATGGAGTGTGTTGTCAAGCTCTTCGAGCTGCTTCTAACTGTAGTATCTTCATTAGTGTTTAATAATCCCCGGTCATCTCTGAGCGGCAGCCCATGAAGATGTCGTGCTTCTGACACAGGAGGCACCTGTGGCCAGTCCTATCTATTGTGGCAGCAGCTGCTCATCAGAGCTTCACACAGAGCAGATGTGCCTGAGGTGAGGACGATGAGCTCAACCCAGCTCCTCTCTGCTGCCCATAAATCACATTAGAGTATATCAAAGCCCTGAACTGCCAGCGCTACCTAGATGTAAATACCGTAATTATCCTAAGTAAAATTAACAGTTGATCGGACTTCCTGTGTTGAATCTTTTTATTACAGGGTTTTTTTTTCATCACAGATTTGATTTGCCATAGAGCTTATGTGACTCTGGGTTATAAATCTCTGCCTTTCAAACACTCCCTGACACCATGAGCCGTTACAGCAGCTAATTGGCAGCCGCTCCGAGGCTTGTTTTACTGAGGAGAAGGCTTCTCTCCTGACTGCCCTGAAACTTTCTGGTCCCTTCCAAAAAAAGGTTTCCCCATGCAATGAGTGATGTTGGATCTACACCAAGGTCCTATGGGATCCAGGCATGGATGGAACCCTACACAAATACAGCAATGTGCCTGTGCCAAGGAGAACACGGAGTGGTGGTGACTGTGGGGAGCAGAAAGGCCTCGAGCCTTTCTCATGCACAGCAATGCAGAAGGAAGCAGCATCACACAGTTAAGATGATCTCCTCAGCCCACCATCCCCACCAGTGACTGCCATCCTAGGCTGCCTCCTCCTTAGGGGAGGCTGCTGGCAGCAGCTGCCAAGGTAGGAGCTTCAGAGAGGTGCCTGCACAAAGCTGTGCTAGTATCACGAGTTATTTATAACACAGTCAAAGCTTCCTAATGATTGTATCAGGCTGCACAGTTCAAGTCATATGAAATAACCTTTTCTTCACCCTATCAGAACAGCCATTGAGCAAGATTACTCCAGCAACAGGGAAGAAATAGACAAAGCCCGGCGCTGCGTTTTCCACTGCCCACCTCCCTGCAGCAGAAACCAGAGGACAGTCAGCACAGGCATTTCACAGTGAGTTACAAGTGGCAAAAAAAAGAGGGCTATATTTTGAACACGTTGAAAATGAGCCTTTTTTCACACACACCTTTGCACAGCATTAGGAGACAAGGAAAGTTATTGCTTTTCTTCCACTGGATCCTGGCTTGAGAGGTCCATCTTGACATTTTTCCTGCCTGTTCAGTGCCTTTCCACCAGATCCACACCTCCTGAAGATGATTCAGAACACGAAACATGACAAAACAAAACTCATTTTAATAGCTTTTCTTGGCCAAGGCCAACTAGGAATATAGCTGTGTTATTATCACAAGCTGGAATGCAGAGCTATTTACTTCATTCACAGGAACAACAACAAAATAGCAGCCCGTGGTGTTGGCATGGGTAGAAGCATAACTAAAATATTGCATATAAAATAGAAAAAGACCTGGAATAAACTCCTTATTATGGATCTAAAATATTTTTTTCTTGGACAAAATAGGCTCAGAAAATTCCAACAGCTTGTGAGAGTCTCCTTGAAAAGCAGAGTTTTATCCAATATCTGACTGGAAACCTCTGACACCCTGAGGATGAAACACTGACACTCTTGCCTCCGGATGAAAGCCATGGTCTGAACACTGGCAGTACACTGATGAGTGAAAGCTTAAAGGCTGGAGTCTGAAGAAGGACAGCACATTTAACCAAAGTGATTTTACATTTTTGACTGAATACAGTTCTGGAACCAGGGCAAGCATTGAATATGTATTTCCATTCCAAGCCATTGAAAAAGGAGAGCTGCAGGTAAAGTGAGAGTAGGCTGAATTCCTCATCATAAGACTAATATAATCAGATTGGGTTCTGTTTTGCTTTGCTATACTTTCACTTTAATTAAAAGGCTCTCTGTACAATTTTGACAGGTATTTTCACTGATTATGGATAACTTCTTTCCAGGGACAGGTTTCATTCCCCAGCTGGACCTGAGCAGCTTGCCCCAGCCATGTGAATACAAAGGGGTTTCATTCTCTGGAGACAGCAGTTCATCTGAAGTACAAAACAGGAGGATGTAACATAGAAATAACTATAGTAAAATCTGCTTAACTTTGAAAGCGGAACAGACTGTTTATCTGGTTGTAACAACATAATGTCCTTCAGTTTTGTTCCAAATTTTCAGTCTATCTTGGACCAGCTTTTTCATCTTAAGTAGATCGAGCTGTCCCTAAATGCCCCATGAACCTACCTGAAAGCAACATGTGCTTGTCCCTCGAGCATGTCTTCTTCTTCCTCAGTCCACTGGAGAAATCTTTTAAAACAGCCCTTCAAAATGCCTTCCAAGAGAGCGAGGGGTTCCCTCTGTGGGATTTCAATTTTCTCTCCCTATTCTGGACACTTGGTCCATCCACCCTGCTCTGCACCTCCCCATTTCCCCAGCCATGCCTCCAGCTGCTTCCCATACACTTGCAGGCACTGCTGGAGGAGACCGGCACCGCCAGCTCTACTGAGCCAGGAGGTGGCTATGGGAGACAGCCCCAAAGATCTCCAACAGCTCATTCAGGAAAATGGCTTGGGTTTGGGGTGATAGGTCCTCTTACCCCCATTCCAAATTGCTGTGAGCAAGAGACGTGGAGACATGTGCTTCCCCCAGTCCGTGTATGTTCATGCCAACTTTAGGAAGAGACATAAAAGCTGTCAGAGCTGCTCTGGCTTCCTTCTTTCCTCGAATTTCCACCACCGTTTTTCCCTTCACTCGTGCTTTGGGATCAGCTGCAGCATAAGCCATACAGAGGCTTGAAGAAGACAAGGTAAAGTACATCTCCTGGAAAGCATGAGCTTCAAGGTATTTAGTCCATGGGCACATTTGTGTGCAGAATGGTGTTCAGAAGGACAGCAGGAGGAGAAATACAGTCCCAGCTCTGCCTTTGTGAAAAGGCTGTGTGCAGCAAGAGGAGCTGAAAAGCTCTGCCACACCCGTGCTCTCTCTCTCAGTCTGACTCTGCAGCTTTTCCAGGACATCAGGCTCATCCTCCACCTCAGCCCTCTTGTTGGCAGGCCCAAGAAAGCATCTGTAACACAGGTTTAGAAGTGATTACTCAGAGTCTACAGTGCTTTGGATCAGAAAAGTGCAGGGCAAGCACTTTTATTTATTTAGGTGCTAGACATGTATGGTAATTGCTCAGTGCTTGTGTGTTTGGGTGGCTTTCTAAGTCTGAAAAAAACCAGACTGCCACGAATCAGTCACCAGTAAAGATGTCTCAAGAAGATGAGCTGAGGTAGGGAAGTTTCTGTAGTGAGTCACGGCAAGATCGCAAGTAATTTGTCAGTGACTTCCCGTCCTCATCCTTGGCTGTCCAACCCTTTTCCCATCTCACTGGGTGGCCTCCAGGCAGTCGTGTGCTGCTGGTGCCAGCACCCAACATCCCTGTGCTTGGCCCTCGTCCTCATCTGTCTTCTGTGGGCAGCAGTGCACAGGTCCTCCTGCATGCCTCTTTTGTGTGCATATCTTTTTTCCTCCCCAGAATGTTCTCTTTGGGGTATCTTTCAAGGATTATCCAAAATGTAAGAGAAATATATGTTGGACTGAAATGTAAGCTCTTCCTTTAGCAAGCCATACTATTTTGATACAAGGAAAACCAAAAATCAGTTTTCTCCCCTGCCTTCTGCACACACACTGTTAGAAACTTGGACTAAATTAATTGCAGGAACATCAGGCACCAGAGGGGTAGAGAAAAAAAAATCCAAAGCCTTGTAGTACAACTCTAACAGCATTTCATGTTCTCTGGGGCTTTCACTTGCAGCGACTCTGAATCAAGGATTCAGTCACACAGAATTTAATGCCAATTTTTATTCTGCTCGTTTCAAGCTGGGGATGTGCACTTGACCTCTGCAAAAATACACTTTAAGGCCTCAATGCATCAGTACTTTTTGAGTCTCAGGTATGAACAGGCCCCCAAAATGATTTCTCTCTTTGGTCCTCCAACGACAAGCTTTTTCTTCCTTTCTTCTCTCTGGGTCTGGATTAACAGATAGACATTATCCATCTGTGCCAAGGTCTCAGCTCCTGGGCGAGGTGATGAAATTGAAATTTCAGCTTCAGGAGCTGAGATTATTTCTTTTAATAAATTAAACTTTCAGTCTTTCATCATACTGAGAGGAAATTTGAAAACATCACCTACAAGATGTTGGCTGAAGTCTATGAAGATGCTGGAGTTGTAGATCAAACAAGAGATGCACTGCACCGTGCATCTCAACAGGGACTTAATGAGAAGGGTTATTTCTACAAGGGCTTCTTCCTGGTTTATAGCTGGGGTGGTCTCTTACTGGCCTATAAATCAGGCTGCTGGGGTGGAAGATTTGGCAGGGGTCTCTCTTACTGCCAGAGGTGTGGGAGTCTCACAGCCTGATGACATCATTCCAAAGATAGGGGACATTTGACATCATACTGAGGATGGGAGACTCCTCACCGCTGCATTGCCAGCAGGGGGTATTTTGGATCACCTTTAGAGGTGACTTGAAAGCTACAGAAGATTGCAGAGTGCATCTGGCTGTCTGCATGGAGCAGTGAGTCCTGCAAATGTGCCATATTGTGCTTGGGAGGCCCCTGCCGCAGCCTCTTTTTTGGGGCTGGTCACAGGATGGGAAGACCTGACAATCTTCCAGAGCACCTGCTTCGTGCCTCCCATCAGGAGTGCTGTGATGACTGCAATCCCTACCTGTTTGTTTCTGGGGGTGAATTTTTCCAGTTCAGTGATTGAGGTGGCAGAGCAGGGAGCAAAACACTTTGATAAAGCTCTCCAGGTGCCCATGAGCAAAATGTGTGTCTTGGAAAATGGATCCACCAATATTTTATGCAACCAAATATCTTAAAATGCATGATGCTGAATGTTCTCAGTAGACCTCTACAGGATTATCTTCCTCTCAGAGCATATTGGAGTCTGGATGTGTCAGTCTCTTGGCCCATGGAGCTTTTCTGAAGGGACACTTATTTTCTCAGCTCTGAGTGAGGAGCCTTGTCAGATAAAACTGCAGCAAGCAGTTAGCAAAATTCTGACACTTGCTTTTCCATCAGTGTGTGCACCTTCTTGAACAGAAAGATTTCCCAGCCATCACTCAGGCACTTTCAACCGCCATACCATGGCTGTAGATTGTTCTGGTTTTTCTATAACAAAATCCTGCTGATCCTGGATCCTGCTGATTTCAAGTATTCACTTCCTCTTACTATCTTCTTTTTTTGTTTGTTTGGGGTTTTTCCCTTGAGAAAGCGAAAGTAATTTGCCTGTTCTTGCAAGATCTGTTTTGCCCACTCCCTTCCCCAGGACTGACACATGGCTGCTGGGAGCAGGAGGTGACTAAGGGCTTTGCTGCAGCCCAACGGTGAGCGGAGAGCCCTTTGCAAAGTTGCGTCTTAGATAGCGGGAAATGCTAAATGTGACGAAACACTTTCAGGGCTCCGCCTTTCAGCAGCCGATTACTCCCAGTCCAGGATGAATCACCCTGGAGCTGCTGCAACCTCAGGCAGGTGCCGCCTCCAGAGCCCTCCCACCACCTTCCCCATGGCCTTTCTCATCCTCTCAAAATGTTTTAGCAGCAGCAGCCACAGCCACACAGGCAGACAGGAGCACTCTTCTCTCCCTTCAGCTCCAGCACAATGGCTGGAACCTGGCTGGCATGGTGGGACATTGCCATGGACTTACTAGAGAGCACCAGCAAAACAGGAGAGGGAAGTTTTAGGGTCTCTCAACCGTCTCTGGGTTTCCCTGAGCCTGTGCAATTTCCTGAGAGCAGAATCTGCTGCTGTTGGATATACCCCATTCTCTGGAGAGGCAGAGGGATTCAACAACTCTAACAGCAATAAACAGGTGAAGTAAAAGGGGCTGTAGGGTCAGCCTCACTCAGAGAAGCACAGAAACCACAATCACAGGGTAGGGGTGATCTTGAGAGGGAGCTGAAAATCCCAGTGAGTTCTGCAATCTGTTCATATTCTGCTCACATCGCTGGCTGCTGTCCAGTCCTGGGATTTAAGATGTCCATGGGGTGTCTCTGAGGAACTCAGAATCCCAGCTCATCCCTGCTTTGTCCTGGTTGCATAAATGGCCCCCAAACAACACACCTCTTGGGGTAGTAAGGGGCTGAACATGCTCATCATCAGATGTCCCACTTGCAGTATTCTGAAAATTACTTCCCTGCTTGGCACAGGTGCTGCCAAACAGTGTGGATGGGAGATGTGTCCTCTGCCCTGCACGGCACCTTCTGGATCCCTAGGGCTCCTCCTTGTCCCAAACTGTGCCATGAAAACTGGGATTAGTATCAACTGCAGAGCCTGTCCTACCCAGAGCCATCACTATCCACTCCTGGATATACTGCTCACACTACTCTGGGGCCTATTTGTAGCTCCAGAAAACAGACATTTGAGGGGCTGATGCAGGGTAAGCTTGTGGCTCAGTCCAGTTAAATAGTGGTTTGTGATTGAGCTGGAAACAGTTTGAAACTGGGTGCATCAGCACAGTTGGGTGAACAGAAGATGGCTGGTTTTATAGTTGAAGACAGGTTACTTAGAAGAAGAAATAAAAAACCATCAATGGTGTGATAATTGATTGGTTTGCCCTGAATTCAATTGCTGTTCTTTTCAATTCTCTAAGATGAAAATACAGTTAAATAGGGTTTTTTCAGCCTCCTTTTCTTTATAGCAAAAGATAAGATCAATACCAAGCCAAGGTACTGAGCTCTGCCATGAGATCCTGAGTGCAAACCTGGCCCTCCATTCCTTGCCCCAGGCCTCTTCCCATTGCCACACCAAGGGCTAGATGAAAAGGAAAGGTCCTTTCCAAAGGGACTCAACCAAAAAGATTCCCAATGTTTTGGTTCTGTACATAAAACTGAAAGGTTTATCAAAACCTGCTGTCGAGATACCCTGTGCCATTTAAGCCCATTCGTTAAAGAATGCTGCTGTGTTTTAGAACACCAAATCTAAGAGCACCCTGTCATGCTCTGTAAGTAAAAACATTAGGATATCTAAAAAGAAAGTAGTTTATTTTGACTATCCAGAATGAATGAACACTAGCAGCCAAACTACATAAAAACACAACTAAAACCATATTTCCTGTATTTGAAAGCAGTTTTTCTCCTAAATAATCTCTTGATTTTATGTCTATACATTTTTGTTATTAGTTACCTGGTAGCTTTTTTTAAACTACATTTTGAGAAATAAGATTTCCTCACTGATAATCTCAAACCTTCAGAGCAAACCATGAATTCCCAACCAAAGAGCTCTTCCCATGTCAGCACACAATGGGAAATTTTGAAATGCAATGGAGGTAAAGTGAGGTATTTACATTCCTTTGAAAGAAAATACTTCCCTAAAATATTACTATCAAATGCAGACGTATTAACATTTGTCAAAGCTGAACAGATCTTTACCTCCTAGGACTGCTGTGGCAGAGGGGTCAGAGCAGGTGGAAGAATATGCAGAAAGCAAGGAATAGAAACTCTCCCTGACAAACAGAGGCAGAAGCCCTGGAGAGGGCTGGGCCAAGAAGGATACAAATGCAAGTTGTGATCCTTCATTAAAATAATCATCAAATCAGAGGTGCTATGACCTTGCAGGTAAAAGCTTTAGTTTATAAGCTGGGAGGAGTGACCACCAGGGTTTGTAATGCCCCTTGG
Source organism: Notiomystis cincta (assembly GCA_013398075.1). Lineage (NCBI taxonomy): Eukaryota > Metazoa > Chordata > Aves > Passeriformes > Notiomystidae > Notiomystis > Notiomystis cincta. The sequence continues at coordinate 901,946 of VZRX01021426.1, forward strand.
TGATGAATAAGCACGTGAGCAAAGGTGGATGCATTTACCATGTGCACACTCCAAGGCTTCACCATCATTGCTCCTCCATTTCGTTCATCCCCTAGCTGAGTTGGGAGCACCAAGTAGGAGATTTCCCTGGGCTACCCACAGGTCTGCTCCAGGGCAAAACTGCCTTTAGGCCCTAAGGATTCTGGTCCATCCTGCCTGGCTCCTGCTGGTCCCCTGAGAATCAGGGCAAGGGAGCATGTGGGCAGCTCTGCTGCACCTCTCAGTGCCACAGCCAACCTGAGTGGATCATGAGAAGCAATTTGGTGAGTTTTGTATCCAAAGCAGAGGGTGAAGTAAAAAATTTTCTCTTTCTCTCTGATGTTCTCAGAGCAGTGTGACAATGACACAAAATGAATATAAAATCGAGAAAAAGTCTCTTTTAACCATTAAAAAAATAAAAGAGTGCAACAGTGGACCACATAGGTTTCTGGAAGATTTTCCTCACAGCGTATCATTTCTCTCTTGAATTCAAAACCACCCACTAGTGAATTTGAATTAAAATCACTGGAAATATAAAAGCTCCAGAAGTGTTTCTGATTGAGAGAGGTGGACAAGGAACAGATCATGAAGCTGCACACAGTCGCCATAGCGACAGGGCTTCCAAAAGGACGCAGGGGAGCCTCAGCCTTCGGGAGCATCACCAACATCCACCACACCAGGAGAAGCAGGAGCACCCCAAAAGGGACATTTGGAGCTGTCCTTCAAAGGGAGGATGTCCCTTCAGGGAGGCAGGTGGGAGGCTGTGCAGACAGAGTCCTTCCTGCTGGCCTCCTTGCCAAAAGAATCACTGAGCAGATGTCGAGATTTTGGGATCTTGGGAAGAGACCTTCAGAAACATGGCCTTAGGAGAGCTATTGAGTTGTCTGGGCTTACCTCAAGCATTGGGGATGGGAGGTGATCTCAGTGTCTTTGGCAGCCCAAATCTCTATTTGAGACTGAGCCCTGAAGGACTTCAAATAAATAAATAAATTAAAAACTAACAGAGGCCAGAAATCAACCAGCTTGGCTCCAAAAAATCTTTCCTGTCATGCGCTGATTAAAAAAAGAGCACTGAACACTCCTGACTCCAGCATAGGGCACAGTTCACAGAAGACTTCATCTCATATGGTAAAAACAAGATGAGTAAGGAAAAGGGTTGCTGTGCTACTCAATAAATAGCAAAAGCTATTGATAAATACTTTCAATAAAGTCAAAGTCCTTAATACTTTTTTTATTATCAGTCTACAGTGAATATATTGCTGCCGAACAGGCAGCCAAGAAAGGGAATGAGATGCAAGCCTGAAAGAAAGCAGCGGTTAGAGAGCACACAGATGAGGTAAATGTTTTCAATTTCATTGTGCAGGAGCAATTTCACCCAGCACTAACTGACAGTAGTGGTTAATTTGGGGAGTTAGTGATGGATATGCCAGGACTCACCAAGTTTAAAAAGGCCAAAGAAGTTCCTGTGAACAGAAAAGGGAAGACAAGAGAAGCCGAGGGAATCACAGACTACTCAGCCTAGCTGTAACTCTTTAGAACAAATGATAAATTTATTTGTAAACATCCAGGAGATGACAATGAGATGAGATGAGATGAGATGAGAAGCAGCCAACTTGGATCAGTCAAGACCAAGCTATACCACACCAACCAGCTTTCCTCCCAAAGCAAACTAACAGCAGAAGCTGCAGAGGTGCAGCAGCTCAGCTCCAGACAGGCTGTAGCCCAGTATCATACAATGTCCTGCTAAATCAGGCAGAGAAACACACTTGATAAAATTAATAGAGGCTAGTGGAAAAGCTGTGTGCTATTCTGGTCTTTAAGGGTTTTTTATTTTCCATATGAAAGGATGTACCAAGTGAGGGTGAGCCAGAATCTGTCCTGGGCACAGGCCTGTACATGGATTTCATGTAAATTATTTGCCTTAAAGAAGAAAGATTAGGTTGGTTAAACCTGCAGCTGACCCAAAGCTGTGTCATGTTGCAAGTGACACAGATAACTCTCTCTAAAAATAATACAGAAGAGGCTTTATAAAATAAAATAAGATATTCAAATTTCAGCTATGCTTACTAATAGCATCTCGGAAAGACTGAATATATGTATAGATGAGATCAGTCAAAATCCTTAGCTACATATCACCCTAAATTAGGAAATTACTTTTTACCAGAGCACTGTGCAGAGCTCACCTCCTGATTTGTGCTGTTTCTACAAAAGGAGAACCAGAGCATCTTTTATTTTACATTTTAATTTTTTACTTTTAAGGCCCACATATTGCCTCAGGCACGCTATAATTCATGTTGGTGACAAAGAAATATGAAAAGCCTTCCACCACATTACCAGCAAGCCTGGGGCCTCCATGAACTGGGAATTCAAATACATTTTGACCCTTGCTTGGACTGGACATTGTGGGATGAGAATAGACCCAAAGTAGGGTCAATAATGAGAAAACTTTAATGGTCTAATAGTGATTAATGTAACAGTGTTTTGTAGGTTTAGATCAGAAGCCATGAGAGTAAAAGAAAAGTTTTCCCCAAGTTAGCATCCCAAATCTTTTCCATTAAGAAATTCACAATGTTTTAACTGTAGGAGGAACTAGGAACAAGGAAACTGTACCAAGGAGAAAGTGTGCTGAGGAGGATACAAGGTATTTTTCTGAAAGTTGAGTTTCCACCTACAGCATGTTATACTCCCTTTACCTCTGCTGCAAGACAAACTTCCACCTTACTGGCAAGGTTTCCTCCTACACATCTGTATTTTATATTACAGATGAAGGTATGATCAAAATTGATCAGGGAAAATTAAAGGTCACTTGCTGGTGGGACTTCCCAACAGCTTGTGAGGGAGCTGGATGACAGATACTCCCCAAACCACTGGCCTGATAGCCCTACAGTGTGAACGAAGGCTGATTTAAGTAGAAGTTATACCTGTACAAATGATAGTGAAAATGATAATGATAATGGAAACATTATGATTCTTTTGTATCATCCACTACCCAAAATAAAAACATGACCGTCACCTCTCTGCTTGCTCTGGAAAGCACATGCAGAGGAAGATGAGCTAGACTTGAGCGAAGGCTCTCACGGGGCTGGGCAGGCTGCAGCCTGCTCTGGGGCCACGTCACACTCCAGGCTGTGTGCCCAGAGGAAGCCTTCAGTGCTCTGCTCGGTGTAATGAAGAAATATGGATGTGAATTAAATCCTCCAAGGAATGATGAAGTTACATTGTTTGTTTTTACCTTTGTTTTAATGAATCGATTCCATCTCTTCTTGGCTTTCTGTTGGTATGAATGGGTGACCAGGTGTGCTTGTGGGAAAAATACCCTTGGAAGACTATTAAAATGAAATAGTAAATTAGTTAAGGTGGCAGTCTTTGGAGCTGAAAATAAGATTATTCAGAAGAGTAAGAGGTGGCTTACCTAACCACCTCTTCTGCTTTGTCAGTGGAGAAAAACTGGGCCACTTGTGAAACAGGGTATATATAGACAATAAACGTTAATACATCTTAAAGTAAAATTAAGGTTTAAGAAAGATGTGTTAAAGGAAAGTTACCAGTGAAAACAAGATTACCATATGACCTGGCTCATACAGCTTGGCAAAAATTCAAAGAAGACTGGACATCCCCCTTTGAAGCAGGAGAGGTATCGCCTTCAATATCCTCGTATCTTTCAAAGGCCTATGTTCTTCACCCAGGGGGTCACTGCAACTGCTGGAAAGCTCGCTGGGGTTTTAGCCTGAACAGACTCTGCCTCCTCCTTGAAATCTTCCTAGACAAGATTAAAATCTAAGTAATTCCTTCAGTGGCAACCTCACAAGTCACTTTGATAGACATACAGCCTGCTGATCAACTATTTGAATCTACTGATTTATTGATTTGATCTTAATCATGATCTCAGTGTGATCACTTAATTGATCTGCCTTTAATTAGCTTAGTAAAAATAATGAATTAATCTAGTGATATCCTTGCTCAGGTGTTCTTCATGTGTTCATCCTTTTTAATCACCTCTGCAGGGAATATACAAGGTAGGTTTACACTATTAAATAGTCACTGAGGTCACAAACCTGAGGGCAGGAGTAAATTTGGGTAGGGCATATGCCAGCAGCTCAGCTCTGCATCTCTCCAGCCAACACCTCATACACCCTGTGAATAAACTCATCTCCAGCCACGTTTGATCTCCCAAAGGTCTTGTTCCATTGCTGAATGAACAGCACGGAGGGCTTCATCTCAGAAGCAGTCAAACATTTCAAGGATGCCTTTCTCCATGGTGCACAACCAAAGAGGAGCGGACAGGGCATCCTGGGCCCCACACTGGTGGATTTATCCTCACTCAGGCTCCACTCATGAGCACAGAAAGCTGTGACTCCTACAGACCTTCAGGAAAAAGTTGTGATTGAATTAAACTGAAAGAGAAGGTGAGATTTTGAACCGTAAGATTTTGAATAATACAGTACTGGGGTGACAAGCATCCCATTTTGTTCTTTATTTTTTGCATTGTCATAGTTCTTGGATACCAGGAGAGATCACATACTCTTGTGGGAGAGGTACCACACAAAAAACAAGTCTCAATGTGAGGTGGGTGGGTGGTGGAAGGAAATGAACAGCTGAAATCACACAAAATCACTGTCTATTTGCACCTAGGTGGTTAAAATTTGAGCAGAGGACCTGAGACTTCATGCTTGTAACATGATGAGAGTGAACACAGAAGGAACTGGGCTGGTGCCCATGGAATAACCCACCATCAGAGCATTAACTCCCACTGCTCCCAGTGCCCAGGCAACTCTTCTTTCAGGATTGATGCTTTCAAATTCAGGTCAAATGCATAACCACAACAGAATGAGCAGGAAAAAAAAAAAAAAAAAAGAAAAAAGAAAAAAAGCTCATATTACTAACTCTGAGTGGGTAAGGGATGCAGCTTTCCTGACTACTCAGTTAGCTAATTCTGTTCTTTACGGATATTGCTGATAGCTTTGTGAGAAAGTCAGAAGATATCATCTAAACTGACTTAAAAATTATAAACAAGCATTTGAATTTTTGTTTAAACTGGAGAAGCTGTTAGAGGCCCGTTTTGAAGCCAGTTTAAGTCAATGGAAGGATTTAATCGGGCTTTGTTTGCAGGCGTGGCGGCAGCCTCTTTTAAAGTCATTCCTCTGCTTACAATCGAGCCTTGCCCCCGTCAGATTTTAATCACTTCTTCCTCGGTTAGGCACCGGGATGGGCTGGTGACGGTCCCTGCTGCAGTCGCATACCACTCGTGTGGTGCTGGCGTTCGAAGCCAGGCTGCTTCACTGTTTCCACTGCCGACTGTTTGCAAACGCAGGAGAGGAGCTGGGAATGAACAGAGCAATGCAGAGTCGGGGAGGGAGGGGTTTGGTGGCTGGGCTGGAGTTAGTCACTGCAGACTTCCATTTCCAGATTGTGAGGAAGGACTCAAGCCATTTTAGGCATTTTCTTGGACTTCCTTCTCGGCTTTTAATTGAAATACCCAGGAGGGATGGAGGAATCCACAGGCCCATTTTGCACTAATGTGGGATACTTCTGTGCAAGCACAGACGTGCTCCCCCTTCGTATTGTAGAGTCAGACCACTGTTGTTATTCCTTGGCTCGATTCCTTTGCATGGGAACAGGGAATCTTCCACACGTCTCACCTTCTGGAAGCTGATGCACTCCTCTGTGGAAGATGGTCACTGTGATGAAAATAATTTTTAAAGAATTTTCTTGCAGGAGCTAAATATACTGGGATGGCTTGAATATTCAAAGCAAAACCCATTTAATTCTGATACCTCTGAGGTATACAAATATACATATACATTTATCCACGTATATCTGTAAGTGCCACACATAAGAAGACATATGAACCAGAAAATTGCAAAATCACAAGAGGTTTTGAACACCCCTGTTTCTCTTCAGCAGGAATTCAGATGCCTACATCTAGCAGAGCAAACAAGAAAAATCCCTGCATAGCTGCCAAGACAACGGATACATCCACCTGCCAGACTTTTCACTACGCTTCTCACTCCGGTGTTGTAAGTTTTGCATCTCCCCTTGTCCAGCAGCACTGTCCTTTTTGCCAGAGCAGCTGTTTGGGACATCACTCCCAGGATGTCCCAGGGGAGGCAGGCAGCAGGCATGCTAGGAGCACATCCAGCACAGCCAGGCAAAGGCCCCTCTGTTCCCAAACATGGGGCCAATGCTCGCCGTGCAGGGCAGCAGCAGCAGCAAACGGGATTTTTTGTGTGGTTGATGTTACAACTCTTTTTTCTCCTGCTGAGACAAAGGTATTTTCTCTGTCCAGGGGTGCCCAGTGTCCTGGTCACCCAGAGAAGTTTCTCCTCGGCTTGGTGCTTGTCCTGGCAGCACAGTGCAGAATGCCCATGGCCAAGCCCTTTCACATGGGGCCCAAACATCTGCACAAAACACTTATTTATCACACGGTGAAAGAACCAATGTTTCTGGCCTTTTGTGATGCTGATTGTGCACCTCGTGCTTTGTGTTTTGCTTTCTTGAAGCTGATTTTTAATTAGCAACAAAGTTGCAGTCACAGAAACACCGAGGACAGAGGAGTAACATCAACCTTGACATTGTTACTTTTGTCACCACTAGAAAAGCTCTCTACCTTCCCCTAAAAGCTACTTAAATGTTTCTTCACTTCTAAAGAATGATAAACAAGTCCTTGCTGACAAAGTATCATGCCAACCACGACTTTCCTTTCTCACTGGGGCCTGCTGATGTATGAAAGTTTTCTAATGACCAGTCCAGCCATCTCAAAAGGTTTTAGTTTTACTCCCAGGTGGTTGCACCTTTATTATGGTGCCTGTGCTGGACTGGGTGACCAGCCTTTCCCTGACACCTCGCTGATGTGGTTTGGGACCACCTCCATGCACTGAATCTGGAGATTCCTGTGGCATCCCTCTCCCATGTCTGTCCTGCAATCAAAGGGAAGGCATCTGAGATGGCAAAAGAGGTTGGAGTAAGTATCACAAATCAGCTCATAAACCAGCTCTGCTCTGCTAAAATGATCTTTCCAGGCCTTGAGGCAATGTAGGAGCTGGGGGACTGCCACAGCTTCTGCATTCTGGCTGCTCACTTGGTGCCTTTTAGAAGTGTTGCACCATCAGGGGCTGATGCTCCCTTCTCCAAGGCTCCCGGGTCTCGCATGGGGGTCAGGGAGGGAATGAGAACAGAATGTCTGGTGCTGCCTGATGTCAGCATCCCTTGCTACAAGAGACCAAAAGAAAAAAAAAACAACTCTTAGGCAGTGAAATGTGAGGGTTTGCAAGGAAACTTCTGGGAAGTGATAAGAAGTGCTAAGTCCCTATAAGTTAGTAAGGTAGGGAACTGAGGATTAACCCTATTGTTTTACAGAGAGTGGTTGCATTAGAATCAATTGTATTTTAGTGTTTGTGGTTAATTATTGACTTCTATTTGCATGTAGAAGGAAAGAAGTCATGTCAAAAAGCCAAGAAAGTACAAGAACTTTTTAGAGAAAAGCAGAAAAGGAAAAAAGAAAAAAAACCAACCAGATCTATATTTCCCTTGGAATTTTTTTCTTCCATGGCATCTGTAAAACCAGCTCAGATTGTGTTAACTAAGTGTATTATCCTGTGAACAACAGGGTTCCATTAGCTCTGTCAGAAGGCCAATACCCTCTGTACTGAGAACCTCTTCATTCAGTACATTTCCCTGCCACAGAGTAAATTCCTGCTTGACCCCATTGAAGGAATCACTTTAAATCTTGAAACATAAAAACGATTAAAGGAGAGGAAAAAAGTTACTTTTTCCCTCTCTTTGCATTTTGATTGCACACGTTGAACACCACATTGTAGTTCAGCATACAGAAGAATGTATTAGCAAGTAAAAAAAAAAGAAATAATGAGAAAAAGAAAACAACAAGAAAGGAAGGGATTGTATGGCAGTAATAAATGTATTCTGTTCTTTAAAAACACATGTGTGGTGTGGATTTGTGTCTGTGGGACAATTCAGGAAACAAATGAAAAGATAAGTTTTGGGTTTAAGCTCAGCAGATTTCAAAGTGCATTGTTTATACCCTCTGCAGTGCAATAAAGCTTATCAAGAACTTTTCCATTGGATACAAGAGTCAAAAGAAATAAGAGGAATGTGAACAGTATGCTTCCTTTGGGTCGCTACAATATCTGTAATTCTTTCAGCACAGATTTCCCATGTTAGCTTAAGCTCTGTCTCACAACGATCATTTTTAGCAGATAATCCTAAATATTTTGCTGAGCTGACTGAGTTGTTCAGAAATTTGCCATCATTTCACTCTCCACAAGCTGAAAGCACGTGGCAAGTTCAAGGGCCCTTAATTAAAAATATAATACTTTCACTCTAGAAGCTCTTGCTTGCATCCCTGTAATACTCTGGGATAAATCAACTGCTGATGTAAATGCATTAATTTCTGTGTAATTTAATTTAGAAGCTACAAGAGCACTACATTTTTGTTTAATGATTTGTACGTGTTTTCTGTAAGAGGGAGTAGGATCACCTCCCTCTTACAGAGAGGAGAGCAGAGCCTGGGAAGTGAGAGGCAGAGATTTGACCAGCCCTTGGTAAAAGCTGGGAGAGCATGCAAACCTCTCACTCCGATCCACGTTTGTGCTTTCAGCATGAACCAGGACATGGAAACAACGCATGAAAATATATACATTTCAAGCACGAGATTTGGCTCTAGATCCCCAGACCTCAAAGCTGCAATATTTCCTAGGCAGAATGTACTTCTGCCCCTCTCTTAAATTGAGAGGTCAATTTTTGCCTTCTTTTCCTATTTTGCTCTTGTAAGGAAAGACAGCATGGCATGTTTGTTAGAACTATAATGTTGCATTTGCTAATTAAATAAAGTGGGGTTTTTGGGAGAACTTCTTTTAAGCAAAACCATGTGTTCCAGGGAGGAAACATTCTTCTGGTAAACAGCTGAGCCCTTAACATTTAGCAACATAACTCTGTGTTTGCAGCTATTGAAAACTCTGTGACCGAGGAAGCCTGTGTTTCTGAGGCTGAGGACTGAAAGCATTTTGCTTGCTGTCAGAATGCCAGCCCTTTCTTTTATGTATATGCTAAAAGCAAGAAAGAACCAACTATTGGATGGTTGCTTCTTATGGTTTTAATAAAATTTGTCTCATATCAAAACGCTGCTGGGTTTTAATGTTGATGCCGCGCTGAGCAATGTTCTCTGCTCCGGCACAGCTGGCTCTTGCTTTCCAGAAATATAGCTGCACCCTGGCATTACTTGCAAAAATTGCAGCCTTAAATCATTTCCACATCCCTCTGACCTGTGCCAGGAAGGACCCTCCATGCACAGATCTCCTCGGTGGTACAGAGAAGGGGTCGTTCCTCCTTCCCTCCCCAGCTGCTGTGTGAGCAGAGTGCTGCGGTGGCAGGAGGTAGCTGGGGAACAGGAGAAGTTACCTATCAGACATGAACAGCAGCCTTGGAAAGCTCAGGGGAAAAAGATAATACAGCTGGAAACTGCAAGCAGAATCAGGACTTGAGAGAATGGGAGTGCCCTGTCCCTGGCTCCTGCTTCCCATTCCACCAGTCCACATCTTTCAGAGACACTCGAACTGCCACAGGGCTGTGGGACAAATCCTGCTGGGGGGGAGCAGGG
>VZRX01021427.1:741-15228 GCA_013398075.1 Notiomystis cincta
AAAAAACAATTTTCCAACAGAGTCAGATAATGGCTAGAAAAGAGACTCTGACAGCTCAAGTCCTGGCTGTTCTCAGTATTCTTGATCTCTTGCTCTGCCTTCTCTAGAGTTTACTGTTTATTTCATTTATAAAATATGTGTGGAAATAGTGTAAAGATTTTCATGACAGTCCATCCTAGAATAGAAATGAGGCAAGACCTATGGGAGAGAGATTTTAATTTACTAGATAACTGCTAGCTATGGGAAAACTGTTGTTTTTCAGGATATTCTTTCTCTCTACACGCTTTTCCTTCTTTATCTAATAGCTGCATAATTTAAAATCCCCATTATTTGTCTGAGCATTTTTCTTATAATAGCACATTGTTAATGGATATAGTTGTGGATCTATACAGTATTTTGCTCATCTGCTGTGCCTTTGTTGTCAGCATGTTTCTGTTTCACTTACTAATGATTTGTTTCTGTGAAAATTTAAACCAGTCTGTTTTTAAACTTTGAGAACTTAAAAAAAAGTAATTTCAGAAAGATAATGTTATCAGTTTAAAAAAGTGAATTGCTACTATGAATATCTTCATTTCTTATGAGGCTGCCGTGTGGGTTTACTGAGCACAGTGGGGAGAAGGAAAATAGACAGAAAAAAAGTTTGTTCAGTTGCTTTAACTTTCAGTTCCTATTTCAAAGGCCCTCTGGTTTCTCAGATAGATACTTTCAGACACCTCAAAAAGCTGAGGTATCTCTTAGGTTTGGCCAGCCTTATAAGGATGTCTTGATTATCCCAGGGAATTTCAGATGACCCTCACCTAGAGCCTAAAACGATGGGAAAAGGGTGGGAGTGCTTGTTTGCTTGTTTGTTTGTCTGTTTTTCATCTAGCATTTCCAGTTGATTTGGTAACTTGTGTAGCACAACTAAGCAAAGGGAGACAATGAAAGGAAATAATTGCAGTCATCCAGCCTTACTTTCCCAGGAACTGGGGCAAATCTAATCACTGCTACAAGTTATTTCACGGCTATGCTTTTTTAAAATCCAGTAGTCTGTGTTCTGATTCATGGGATAGCATCTCTATTCCAGAAAATAATATTAAAAAAATAAAAAAGCTTTGGAGCAACACAGCAGTTTGATGACACCTGAGTTTATTTCATTGGGATTTATGAATCCTGTTTTTAAAGCTGCTTCCTTACTTTGAGTATATGAAAGCAGTTAAGGATATGCAAAGTATCTGGCCCTCACAGTTCAAAGATGTTTAGTTTAGCCTTGCTTATTTTAAACATAGGAAGTTCTACTATTGCGGTATTAACTGTTAGTGTAAAAGGCACTATTATTTTATACTAGATTTATTTTAAAATAAATTATAATGACTCACTGAATCAATTATTCATACTTTGCTGAAGTGACAACACGCTATTGTACTAAGATACAGGAAAATATAAAATAATGTTTGTTCCTTAGCTTTGGACACAATGGCATTTTTAAAAAATCAAACACTAATGTGTACTTTGGCACAACATCTTCAGCATTTGTGCCTCCCTCTGACAAAGTGCAAGGCAAGACCTTTCATCCAGCCTCTGCACAGACAAAGACACTGCTTCGGGGGAGTGCCAGACAATGTAGTAGCTCTCTGAGGTAGCCAGGGAAAACATAGTTTCCCTTACAGTAAGCTGCTAGAGTAATCTTGTTTTTATCATCCTTTCTTTTTAAGTACCCAGTTCTGCTTTCTTTCAGGAGAATGAGTGTTTTTGCTGGAAATTTGCTTTTGTTCCATAGAAACTTACAGGAAGGAAGTAGTCCTTCAGGAAGAATTCATTCCTGTGCTTTTATGAATTTTCTATAGCAAGGTTTATGGCAACAATTTCACTACATTTACCTGAAATTCAGAAATAACCTTAAACTCTCGTTGCTGTCAACTACATGTGTTTATTTGCCTTTAAATCCTGACAGACATTTAAGATCCTCCTGTGTCCTTAGTAAACTAACTCTGTGTGTTTTCATAAAACACCAAACAACTTTTATTTATGTCTTTTTGTATCCATTGCCACCCTCCTGAGGGGCTTCACATTTGATGCTGCTGCTGTTTTGCCCTCATAATGGGAATGAGTTAGTTTGTATCATTGACTATGTGTTACCATGAAAGAAAATCAGATCTCACCTTGAACTTTGAAGTAAAAAGAAGAGGAAATTGTGACAGATTTTAGAGTCTACAAGAGATATTGAATCATAAAGAGACTGTTCAAAAGTCACAAGCAATCATTACACTCATTCTTGCACGCTTCATTTTGTGAAAACAACAGAGAGTTGTTCAAGATCTGCAGCTTTTCCTGGTTATAGTGGGCATAAAATACGTCACAGTTTGGAGGCAGGACTCCAAATCTTGAGCTCTGCATGACATTCAATACAAAGTCAACATACAGTGGTTTATTTTTCTAAAGAACCAAGTTGGAGCACTTGTCTATCAATATTCCAGCTGTAGTATACATAGTGCACATATTTAAGACATATTCTAGTTAGCAATGTCCATGGGGATTGTGTTTGTGTCCTGAATATTGACAGACTTCTGTACTGAAAATACAAAGAATGAAAGAAGCCTAATCACTACATGGTGGTTTGTTTTTTTCCCTACTCATGGTTTTGGGAAGTAAGCCAGTCACTACTACTGGGGCCATCAATAGACTGACCCATTGCCATTTTTGCCTCAGTAATTTGTTTTTGTATTGCCAGTATTTTTCTCCTGACAGAGGTATTTAATCTATGTTTTGCAGATTTAAGAGCTCTTATAGCCAGGCTGTGAGATGATGATCACATAAACCAATTCTAATGGGGTTTACAAATAGAGGCACTAAATATAATTATGCTCTTTTAGTGGCAACAGTCCTACCAGTGAAATGAATTAGCAACTTAATCTATTGGATATATTAATTTACCAGCCATATTTGGACAAAATAGCCTTTTTATCTTGAAAAATAGAGGATACTGGCAGTGATTTCTTGAATTGCTTCACTATTATTCTCTCTGGCATACAAATCACCACACTTTTCAGTAATATGTCAGGTATAATGTTTAGAAACAGCAGAGTAACAAGTTACAGCAAAGATCCATACTGCTTTGTCCTTTGCTAAGTCCAAACTTTGTACCCTGGTGATAAGCAGCCTTCCCAGAACTAGAGGAGTTCTGTGACAGATCCCTAAACTCCCATGACAAAAATATTTCCTATTCAAGCAGTACCTTTCTTTTAGGAGAAAAAAAAAAAAAGAAAAAAGCCTGAAAAACTGTATTTCTTTCCCCTCTTAACTCTAGTCTTATGGACATCTGGTTCAGATGGAGTTAAGGGTCTTCTAGTTCATTCAGACATGCTGAGGCTAAAAATATTCATGCCTTGGCATGATTCCAATTTTTTTATGTCCATTGGCTTCTTTCACTAAAAAATATATGTGGAGTTTATATGAGAGGAACTTTCCTCCATCTGATTGCTTGCTCAGAGTTATGACTGTATCTCCAAAAGCTGCCAAAGGAGGAAGAAAACTGAGGTTGTATAAAAGCATTATAACTAGACTGAGTCAGACAAAAAACCCACAAACATTTAGACCAGCACCCTCTCCATGACACCAATCCACAGTTACACATTTGACAGTGATTTTACATCGAGTTCCTCAGTGTTTCATTAATCCTTGTCTAAAGTTAGCAGAGAAGCCCTTCTTATAGCCAGCAGAGAGACCTGAATTAATGTTTTATAGTTGAAACAGATTCTCCATCCTGGGAGATATCCAAAATTTGACTGGGCGAGGTCTGAGCAACCTGACCTTACTGGGCCTGCTTTGTGCAGATTTGGCCTAGCTGGCCTTTGCAGGTCCCATATAAGCTACATGATTCTGTGACTCTATTGTATTTAGCATCCATGAATCGACAGCCAGTACCTGGCATCTCTTCAGTTACACAATGGGAATGTCAAAGCACATAATCAGGATCTTTTTGAAGGCTCACAGGATATAGCTAGATGTCAATATATGGGCTTGACACCCCACTTCCCATTACAGTCTGTGGAAGTCAAATCAATAGAGTTGGTGTTGCATGGAGTTTCAAGAATCTAGGCCCACAAACTAGGTTCTCCACAAACTTAGTATTGATTTATTGCGTTTAAATTACGTCTTAGGTCACTCCTGATAATTTGGTGCAATACAACTTATGCAGTTTACATGAGTCACATACATTTTATGCATAATTGGGAATTTACTGCTAGTCTAATTAATGTCTTGATAGTCTAATCAAAGAATTTTTATTAGTCTGAACATCATGATACTATCAATTATAATTCCAATTATCCAAACATTATGGCTCATCCCTATAATCATAGAGTGAAAATCAAAATACTCAAACTTTAGAGTAATTGTCCCTTTCTCTGATATTATGCTCACCCTATCACTTTGGTGACACAGAGATCCTGTCCTAAAGTTGATGGCTTCTGTCTAGGGGGTCTGGGTGTGTCATGGCAAGACATCCACAGAAGAGGTGTGATATAGGGAGCTTCTTACTGCTCTTTACTGAAAATATGATGTTGGCTTTGATGGTTTCTGCCTCCTCACTCTTGGGTCTTCTTAGTGTCATTATTATGTGGTTCCTAACACAATTTGCTTGCTCCTTATTCATTGGTTCACAATTCCAAATTACAGCAAGATCTACTGTGTACAGCATGTTTTAACATATATCAGATACCTGTTTTTTCTTCCTTTTGTCACCCCTAAATTGTTTTTCCTGTCTGCCAAGGTTGTATTCCTTTGGCAGCCAGTAACTGGCTGCTCTCAAGCTGTTCACAACCCGGGGCCTCTCTTATTAACCTGTGTCTCCACTGTTAAGGCTCCAGTTATCATCCTATGCTTGTGCATCTCTACCCTGTATCTTTATTCTGGCATCATCATAGATCACAAGAGAAAGAAAACCTACATATTGTATTTACTACTTATAAAATATATACTGCAATAAGCCTTACACCATTGAGCTGCACAAAGCTAAGCAAAGGCTGAAACAAATCAGGTAACTGTCAGCTGGTTATCAGACAACAGCTGTTACAGGTAAACAATCTAACCTCAAGCTTCAGGCAGGCCAGGACAAGTCCAGATGAATCCTGATATGTCTTAATAATTGTGTTGCCAACTTAAAACACACAGAGCCTGCAGCCTGCTACTCATATTGGTACTGTATGTGCTGGGCTGTAAGGCTGAAGAATCTGGACAGGTAACTCAGTTCAATCTGTAAGAGATGCCTCCATTTGAGGCACCCAGTCCTGCCTACAATGTCCTGAAAATGTTTTGAATCCTAGCTATGTATTCCTTGATGCATTCAAGGAGAGTGAATTATTAACATTTACTTTACCTAGTTCTGATAGTGCTAATATCAAATAATGTTTCTGAAAGTCATCCTGAAAGGCACGTGTTTGGCAAAACTCTTTTGAAGTGCAAATACCATGGTCTTATCTCAGATGCTTTACCTCAGCAAGAGCTCATACCTCAGAACAACTGGTATATTCCATATTTGCAACCAAGTTTTCTATCACTAATAAGTCTGATGTCCCAATGAGCCAAATACCACACCTCCTTCATGACTGGGACATCTGTCATGGAGTAAAAGTAGTTTCAGCACATCTGCATCCAAGTGGACATTTGTGTGCTGAGTTGAGCAACATTCTGGGTTACTTGTTAATACCTGAGTTGAAGCCCTTTTCCTGTAGCACTTCCTGACTTCTAACTACAGCTGCTGTATGCAGATTCACTTTTACTGAGATTCTGGCACATTTCCAGTTAGAAATACCAGAAAAAAGATGCTATAAAACACTATGGGTCCCATTCCATTCACAAGTCCTGGCTTTGTTTCTATTGAAACACAGTATGTTAAATATCAAAGGCTAGGGAATTTGGTATAATGCATGCCTGAGTATGTACCTCAAATGAGGTTGGGATATGGTCAAGGGAAACTGGACCTAGGGAAGCACTCTTAGATCTCTAAGTTTTGGAAGCAAAAGACTATTTCTTAGTTCCAGTAAAACTCTTTCAAAGTATCAACCAGCTTCTTAGGCAATATGGTTTCTCCCATCTGTTGGTTTCCAAGTTTCCAAAGGTTTTTGCAAATTATTTTTCACCTGTTTCTCCTTGTCGGGTGCCTACTCTTCTTTCTGAGACTCAATATTGCCTGCAGATTTTACAGAGGCTTCCATTTTCAGTTCCCACCATTTTAGTAGCAGTATTGTCAGCACACGATCCAGCACTTCTGGAAGATCTCACTGAAGAGCTTTCCAGACATGGAAATAAGCTCTGTTAAGCATTCAATGTACTTATAGACTGATGGCTGGAACATGCCATGGTCCTGATCCCCAGTCACTCATTCTCTTTTCTTTCCTGAGATTTGTACCTGGTTTGTGTGTGGGTTTTTTATTTCTACTTTGGCCACTTTGCAGAACTAGCATGGTGGTTCATGCCCACAAGGTTTTCATCTCCAAGAGAATATGGCTGGCGTGTGAACACATTTCCAGAAGTACAGGAGACTTATCTCCTATTCAAACTCTTGAATACCCTTTCTCTCTTTCATCTTTCCTCCCTCATCATGCAGTGAGAAAAATTAGCCCTTAAATGTAATTTTCCTCACCTTTCCAGGTAGAAAGGGCTAATCAAATGAGATATCCAAATGAAAGAAAATAAAGTAAAGTAAAATAAAATAAAATAAAATAACTCCAACACTGAGATAAAGTACCTTCTGCTATTTTTTTAGAAACATACCCTTATTAAAGACACATTATGCACACCTTGTGGGTCACCTATCATTTCCCTCATCTCATGCTTGTTTTTTATATTTGAATTAGTTTAGGAGCTCCTTGCTCATCCATGCAGGATTCCTGTTGCCTTTGTTTGATCTCTTACTTGTTGGGATGGAGCTTTCTTAAGCTTGGAGGAGGTGATATTTGAATATAAACCAGCTTCCCTGGAACCTTCCTCTATCTAGGGTTATATCCTATGGGATTATTCCAAGAAGTTCTGTGAAGAAACTGGAGTCTGAGCTCCCAAAATGCAGGCTCGTGGTCCTGATTTTTGCCCTGCTTCCTCCTCTCTGGATATTCTTCCCTCTGTATCCTTCTGGATCCTGTTACCCCAGTGGTCATATGGCCACAGCAGCCAAGGCTGCCCCAACTTTCATATCCCTGACCAATTCTTCCTTGTTTGCAACTATCAGGTCTGGGAGAGCACCTTTCATTGTTTGCTCCTTGAGGAGGGTGAGGGAGTTGGGCACAGAGAAGAAAGGCTGAGTGGAATCCCATCCATGTGTATAAATACCTGCAGGGAGGGAAAGAAGAAAAGGTGGACACACATTTTCCAGTGGTGCCCAGTGACAGGACCAGGAGCATGTATCAGAATGAGATGACTTGCATTATGAAAGTGCCTGTTTTTCTCCAGTCACTATAAAAAATACCCAGATATTTGGATCCAATGCAGACATCTATGACATAAACATCTAAGTTAAGGTGAGCTAAGTGCTCTATAATAGAATAAATTAGAGCAATGCAGCTGACAAGTATTTCAAGATGAATGTTTTTCCTTTTGATTAGCCGAACTCACATAAGAACATGCAGGATCAAACCCTTACTGAACTGCTTGGCTTAGAGCCCTTCTGCATATTACTGGCAGCATTTAAGACTTTCAAGTATAGCTTTCTTTGCCTCCAAACTGACAGGAATGCTGAAATATCATGCCTGAAGCTACCTACACATACCACATAGTGTAACAAAAGCTAGCTTCAGTGGAAATCTCCACTGAAGATTGTTTCTCAAAATTTATTTTTCCTTTCTACCACTGGAGCCCTAGGTCAGCTCAGATGTTGATGGACATTTCCACTTATATTCACCAAAGTAGGCATTTTTTCCAGAGACCTACATACTTTTCAAAACAAGAGTATGCAAAAGACCTGAGTAACTTTTATGTGTTTGCATATTAGTAGTTCCTGAGCAGTGACTGGATAAAATTTAGGCAACTGCCCCTATCTGAAATAGCACAGTATATTCTGACAGTGGGAGACAATGTTGTTTGACTGTTAGCATGCTGGACCAGTGAAAAAGAACATTTTTCTCCATGTTTAACAAATTATATGTTGACATAAGTGGTCATATTCACATGCTACCTAAGCTAGCTAATAGGTGAAATCTATGCACATCAGAAATCCTCTGAAAGTCATTTGAACCAAGAAACAGAATGCTTACTCAACAGGAAACTCGAGGCATGGGGCCTTGGCCAGAATTTAGGCTGAGTTAGCATTGCATCTGGCTAGGTCTGGTTGATGATCTGGTGGTTGAGAACATTTCTGTTATATTCTGCTCTATTTCTATTTGTATTCTGACTTAGGTTCAAAGGAGACTAAGCTGTCATTACAAGGAGCCACTGTAACAGCTCAACCGCTCTGTAACCACTGTGTGGTTTTTAATGCAGTTGCATTACAAACACAGAATAAAAGGAGGGGAATAAAAGAGGTTTATAATTTATGTGGAGCTTTATTTTATATAGAAGAAAATCAAATTGGGCATAAAGCCTGCTCAAGAGCTGTATATATGGGAACATATAAAATGATGAACAGACCAAAAGTTATTTAGAAAACCCACTACCAGTGCAGGGCAGTGTCACAGCATGCCTGATTTGATTGATCAGCATCATTTGGATACTGAAAAGGTAATTTTCATTTTGTAGCTTTTTCAAAGAGATTTTTATATTGTGTTATAAGTGTTAGGAGAAATGCCAACATTTTGGACGTACTGACCTAGCAGTAAATGTCTGTGAATATATATGCAGCTTCCTTCTGTTCCTTTAGGACAGAGACCATATTTTGCAGTTAATGCTTACAGCAACATTGGCACTACCAGAGCATGGAGTTACTTATGTATTTATTCCTTGGTCTTTCCTCTTCTAGTTGTATAAGAAAATGATTTTCAGATAACATCAAGGCCTTATCTGATTAGATTTTGTTTTGCATACAGCCAATTTAATACCAAACTTGCTTTCAGATAAATGGATTAAAAACTGTTGGAATAATCTTTTTCCTAAGGAATACATGCTAAAACTGTTTTCTACTTAATCATGCCTTATGGATATTACAAAAATGACAATTATTGCCAAGATCAGAATAGAAATATCTTGCCCAGATAAGACTCCATAACAGCATTGGATTTCTTCTTGTAGCATGCATCTCTATTGACTTTTAATGCATTAAGCCTACGGATGTCTGTATTTGTACCATTTCTTCCATTTTTTCCCCAACAGATCTCAAGGGTTTGGGGATTGTTTTGTTGTTTTTCATTTTCCAGCTGGAGGTATTTTCTCACATATTTCCCACATTCCTTCACAGTTTGGTGTATATTTACATTTTTTATTCTGTATTTCAACTTTATTGTCATCGGGTTTATTGACTCTGACTGACTCCTGCATTCAACCTCACTTGTTAAATGAAAACTTCAAAGACATAAGGGGATTTTTTGTTTGTTAAACATTGTGTATTTACATAACAGCACATGTTGGCAACTGCCAACATCAGGTTTTTAAGATCAGATCTGTACAGGAAAACACACTGAAAAGCTAGGCCATATAAATTTTTAAAAATTCTTCTTACCTTGCAGCTTTTGACATTTGTGGTGTGCTTAGGTAGTGTCCAGCATCAGTATTCATAACACACAAATATTTAAATTATTATATTATATTACAAGGGATTTTTAGAAAAATAATTATAAACTCGCAGATTTTTAAGACACAAGCTAGTTTTAAAGTGAACAACTTCAAACTGGCACACACTCATGTGTTTACTCCAGTGATTCTTCTGCTTTAAATAGACTTCTCTCAATTACATGTGCCTCTCCAAATAGGTGGGACTTGGCAGATCCTTTTTACTCAGTTAGATCCTCCTCTGTCACCTGTGTGAAACACCAGCAGCCTTTGCATTCATTCTTCATTCTCAATGTGTCACATTACGTGGAAATATGACTTTTTGAGAAGAATCTACTCTGAGACACGAGCACACACTGCCTCAGCCTTTATTTATGGACTCTGCCATTTCCTCTAGACTCATAGCTTACTGCACAGAACTGGCTAAGCAATCATCTTGCAGTGGCAGCTCATTATGCTCCTTTTTCCTCCTTGCAAAATCACTGAGCTGTAGTGAAGAAGCTGTACTGCTGCTACCGTGAGCATTGGCTCCCTGAACTTGTCTGAAGCCTTTCTGAAAGATGATGTTCCTTCCCTTCTGTGAAGGTCTCCCGCTTTAACCGTGCTTGTAGTCAGCAAAGGTAATTAATGCAGGTTGTAAGGGAGACAACAGAGGTGTAGGGATCTAACCTTGCTACCAGCTTAGACAAAGTACAGCTCTGCAAGGCACAGCTGTGAAGAGCTTGTCAGAATATACCTGAGCCAGTTCAGAACTGTCTCTGTGACTCAGCAGGGGAGAGCTGTGGCAGTAAAGAGATCCACATAGGCTGCAAAATCTGCCTTAGACCAAAGCAAATATTTGAGATGTTTCCCAACCTGAGCTCTGTGTTGCAGTAATGACTTTTAAACCTGGTCCAGACACATCTGCATGGTATTTGGACATATCCAAAGGCCAGATTTGCAAGGCTGTACACATGTATACACACACAGAACACAGATGATGACAATGTAATTGAAAATCTGGCTACAAAATCTTAAAAGTAACCTAGCATTGCCTATGTTGCCTAAAAAAGGAGAAGAAAAGATGAAGAAAACCAAGCCAAAGTCCTGCTGTTTCTTTCTAAGAAATTCGGTCCCAGTGGTTTGCTTAAGTCAACTTCCTGCTTAAAGTAACTATGTAACCCATATAGAGATCGCAAATTTTGTGTGGTTTACATAACCAGGGATATAGAACTAAAGCCAAATAATGTATAAAAGGAGTTTGAAAACACAGAGGAAAATAAATACAATCAATATATTCACATACTGCTTTAGGATCGGTCCATGAGTAAATTAAGTACATTTATTTCATTAGATTTACATTTGGGATAAAACCCTGTTTATTTCTCACTGACATTATCTGTACCAGAGGTTTAAAAACACATGCTAAGATGTAAAAAAGCTATAAAACCTGAAATTTTACTTTGTTTACCAAGTTTTGGATACAAATGTACAGCTTTTATTTTGAAATTTTTAAATTCTTTATACAGAACAGCAAGTAAAATATTATAGCAACTGCTATATTTACTTAAGATAGTACAAAAATTATACAATAATATAAATAAGTGGTATTTGGTTTATGTATTTTTATTAAGATAAAATTTACTTAGTCCTGAAATCTAACTACTGTAAGTTCCATAAAAAACCTTAAAAATTTGAATACGCTTATACAGGTGAAGAAATGTAAAGACAAATACTGTGCTTTCTTATTTGCTGGCCATTGATTGAATAATGAATGAAAAACAAGATTAAAATTGCTTACAGCCCTGTGCTGCTTGCCTTTGTGCAATTAAGTTCAGACTTGTCTGAATTCAGATGCCATCCTCCAAGACAACTTTTCACAGACCTGGGCTTGCAAGAACTGTTGTTACCAAGAAGAATTTTTTCTTGGCTCATTTTCATGGTGGAACAAAGTTTAAACTGTTGTAAATTTGCTGACTAACATCAATCAAGTTTTTATTTTCCTAAAAAAAAGAAAAATAAAATTCTGAAGCAATACTTCCTTGTAAATTTGAAACTATTTTGATTTTATGCTATTTAGAGCACTATTTCTGTTTCTTTAAATACATTTCTTTGACAAAAACCAATATTCTGCAGGATACAGAAAATAGTCCTAACCATTACTGTCATTGTAGGCCCTTAAAGTTTGAGAAGGTCAAAATAAAAAAGTAAACCTGAAAACCAGCATTGAAGTGTTTTAGTCAACAAGACAGACCACATGATTTTTTCAGGTAAGTAATAAAGTCCTAGCACTCCTGAGAGACACATTTCCTACATTCAATATATATTCTGTACCAGAGAGTACAAGAGAAATACGGACTCACTGGAGAGAGTCCAATGAAGGGCCACCAGAGTGATGAAGGGAGTGGAGCATCTTTCCTGTGAAGAAAGTCTTCGAGATCTGGTACCCTTCAGCTGGGAGCAGAAATGGCTCAGAGGGGATCCCTTCAATGTACATAAATTCCTGAATGGAAGATGCATGGTGCCTGGAGCCAGGCTCTTCTCAGCGGTGCTCAGTGACAAATCCAGGACAATGGGCCCACACAGAAACACTGGAGACTCTCCCTGAACACCAGGAATTTTTTGTTTGTACTGTGACAGTGGCTGAGCACTGACTGAAGTTGCTCCGAGAACTTGTGGAGCAAGTTTGTACTCTTGGAGATATTCCAAAACCCTCTGGTCCTGGGCAGCCTGCTCTAGGTGTCCCTGCTTGAGCAGAGGGGTGGGCCAGATGGCCTCCAGAGGTCCCTTCCAACCTCAGCTATTCTGTGGTTTGGTCACTTGAAGGAGCCTTACTGCTTGTCAATTGCTTTGCATTACAGATTAATATTATGCCAGGGTCAAAACCTCTGGAACCAGACAGGTAAATTAGAATATACAGATAACACTATCTTGAAAATACAAAGATCTGAAAGAAATGCATGAACTTCCTTTTTAAGCTTTTTATCTATACAATTATATGACTTCCTATCCAGTTACATAGCTTTAAAAAAAAAAAAAAATTTAGATGTTCCAGAAAGAAAAAGAATCAAAAGAAGCTCCTTTAATTGAAAGCCTAAATTAGTCACATGGCCTGCTTTGATATAAGTCCCATAACTATACTTATATTCTCAACGTAAAAGAAGTTTGGACTCTGTATATAAGCTAGATAATCCATCCAAAGTATCTCCCTAAATATGAAAATCTCTCTCCCCACAAAACTGTATTATCTCTACTGAATCTACTCCTGCCTCTACTGACTCTTTTTCCAAGCACTATGGAATATTTTCCAATTTTCTTATTAAATACACTTTGGTTCTCACCTATTGTCCTTTTTTCCCCTAAAAGACATTAATTGAATGAGTTGAAAACCGGAGGTTACATCTTAAAAAATGCTTACTCAATTGTATTCCAACATTTGCAGGCCCAAATTCCATGTGGCAGCTCTTAACTAGTTGGAATTTCTAGGACGGTGTTTCGCAGAGCTGAGATACAACACTTAAAAAGCCTTGGAGATCAGGTGACAACTTCCTGAGCTGAGATGTCACATGCAACACTTGAGAAAAAGTTTACTTTGGAGATCATTGTTGCTAATGATATAGAAGATATTAAACTGATTACACAAATGGTCCAATTTCCATGTCCCATGAAATCTGGAAATGTAATTAAGAGATTTTTGGTAACTGAAACACACTGCAATACTCTGTACAAACTTTCTTAAACTCAAGATGACCTGCACTAATAACTGTTTCTTTTAGGACAGAATAATTAAACATTCATTATGTATAAAGAGGAAAAAGAAGAAAATCCTGTTAGGAAAATAATATTAATTAATTTCTCTGCCAGCTTTGTTTCCTAACTGCTGGGGCTTTTGATGTGCAACAGAGTTGTACAAGAAACAAAACAAATGCAGCAAACCGAACAGGCGAACTTTCCAAACATGTTTTTCTTTTTATTTGGAGAGCTGTAGTAACTCCTGCATTAGCCGGGTATGGGCTGCAGCGAGGTCCCAGGCACACACACAAAGTCTCACGCTTCCACCTCCTCCTCGCTTGTAATCTTCACTCCCACCCCCATCTAGAAACAGAACTCCAATAATGGAGCTCTCTCTCCCCTTCCCTACCCTCCCATGCGCACATCCTGGCACTTCACCCCACTGCCCCAGGTCCTCACCCAGCTCACCGGTGCTGTCTGCCTGTACAACACTTGCCCTGCTGCTCAGGTCAGCAAGCAGCTACGGAGAGGTGATGACCTGAGCTGCAGGATAAAGTTCTGCGTGCCGGCCTTTAGTGATAGCGAGAAGCCACTTTTGTGCGAGCATTTGCCTTGCAGATCAGCTGTACAGCAGCACACGGCGCACTCCTCTCCACTGCGGCCAAGAGATGCATCTGTGGCTAATTTGGAATTACTGAGTGCCACAGCTGCACATCTGGCAGCTCGGGAACCAAGACATGAGTCAGCCTCATCCGATACACCTTTATGGGCGCAGCCGTTTTGAACTGGTTTTACTCCAGGAGGCCATAAACATCTGAACATTTAGTTTTAGGAGGAAGAGAGAAGAGGAAAATCACATTTTCTTCCCACTGAACGGTGCTTTGCTTTCACAGGAACAGCAGGCAAACGGGCTCGGGACTCTTAATTACTTTAGGTAAATGCCTATTCAAAAATCTCTCTCCGGGTCCCCAAGACGTTTTCTGTGCCACATTGTACTTCTTCTTGCCCCGCGGTGATCCATAGCGATAAATACCAAAACAAGGCCCGGGGCTTGGGGCGTAACAGCCTCACAGAACGCCGCTGCCGAGCGAAGAGCGGGCAAAG
>VZRX01021427.1:15520-27305 GCA_013398075.1 Notiomystis cincta
GTGCGGAGCAGGCGGGGGAGGAAGGGGCAGGAAAGGTCCTTGTCTCTGCTGAGTACGGGCCGCGGAGCCGGCCTCTGAAAGCTTGCGATTCCTAATAGCCCCGAGTGTCTGGCACAGGGAGAGAGTGCAAGGCCTGCCTGGAGATTACAGGGAGGGACGCAGGGAGGGGTAAAATGCAGGGAGGAGGCTGACCTTCAGTGTGTGTCTGTGTGTGTAGAGCACACTCTTCTCAAGAACAGTCTGCAGCTTTATGGGTCACTGAGACCAATTTTTCTTTGGTTCCTGAACTTAACCATAGAAGTAATTATTTAGAATACAGAGATTTTCATCCTGCCCGAAATGATTGTCCTGTTTGTTTCTCGCAGACATTAGTTTAATGTCAGTTACATAAATTTTGCAGTCATTAGTTTAGGATCAATTATACTCAAAATATATCAGCTCTTCTGATTATTGGGTGCAGAAATGACTTAGGTGCAGTCAGTCTCTTCAAAAGTTTCAATTTTATCCTCAAGTTCCTTGTATGTTATGCCTTTGCCCTGAATGTAAAGATAAGGAAGTCTGAAATCTTTGTTACTCTCTGTGATTCAAATTTCTACTGCAATCTTCTAGCTATTTATCTTAGTGTTTGTGTTTTACAGCTTGAGCAATGAAAAGAATGTCCACAGAAGTAATCACACCTACTTCTGTGTTCAGATTGTTCCTGGGTTATGATTTAAGTAAAAATAACAGGAAAAGCTTTTATTATATCTGGTATATTTATTTTGAGAGTCTTACAGCGTTATAAGTTTCTGTGTGCTTTTGAGCACTTATATACAGGGCTTGTCCTAGAGCTGATGGACACACCACACACCCTGTGACGTGTGCCTTTAGGATGGTAGTTGGACACCAGCTGCTTTATGGGTCAGTGCTTTCCAGCACACTTCTCTGGCACCTTGCTTCCATGACTTGAAATCAGTGGAAGTCCTAAAGTCATTCCTTCTTCTCTGCAACAGAGAAGGAAAATGCTGGCAGAGCATTTTCTTGAGAGCCTACAAACAGTGTCTTCCCCGAGGCCTGAGGTAACCTGGGCATGTTTTAAAAGACCTTGAAAGAATATGTTATTAAAGGTCAGACAGGTAGAAGGGAAACTTTAATTTAGTTACTCAGCAGAGTACAAAAAAACACATGAAGAAATCATTTGTCTCAGTAATATTTTAATATTGTGCTTGCTAGGAATTTCCAGTGATGATGCTGATGCCTAGCTTTGGGTAAACACTCTTTGGTGTGGCCTTCCAAAAGGACTTATCTTAACGTTTGACTGCATGAGTTGGCCTCCTCCGTTTGCTGTGTATATTAAATTGTGTAGTCATTGTAAATCAGTCTGCTGTGCTCCAGAGTTTGAAATACAGCCTTGCTGGTTACTGTCCCATAGGAAAGAGTAAATTGTTTTAGTTTCTTTGTTATATCTGACTGCTGGAGATTGAGATTTTTGTAATGTTGTTTACTTACTGTTTTGGGTCAGAGAAAAGAAGGAACAAGGCAATTGCAGATATAGTTAATTAGCAGCTGATTATTCAAGCATGTGATCTTAAGTGTTGTGATGTATTTGCTTATATAATGGTGTGATAGGTACTGAGCAGTAGATCATTGCAGATTTTATGGCTGTGTCCTGGTATTTAAAGACAAAGTACAGGAAAAAAGATGACTTAATATGGCTAATATTACATTTTATAAATGTTTTATGAATTTTGTTTTATGAAATCTGGCCAGTTCTGCTGTGTTCACTTTTTTGTTGTTTGTTTGTTTTGTTTTTTTTCTTTTTTTTTTCTTCTTTCTCCTGTGATTAATAATAAACACTTTTTGGCCCTGCTTGTACCCATTCTGCCTTTACTTCTAGCTGATCTGTGTGACTCTATTCAGGGCAAGTTCTCTTCTAAATAGAAAGATTTCTAGGTGTAAGTTATTATCAGAAGAATTACTGACTTGTGTTTCTGTTCCTGGCAGTAGCTCTTCAGTGAAGTTGAAGGAGCTATCTTTCTCTTTTTATTTGTGGTTTCTTCAAGTAAGTTAAATTAAAAGACTTTAGATTGGCAGGCAATTTAGTTTTGAGTTTCAGCACAAAAAGCCAGTTTTATGACTTCTTATGAAACAGAAAATGTCTCATCATAAAACTAACCCTCAGCTTTTCTTATTTTTATCTCTATTGGAAATAGCTCTAAAGCTTCATTCTGCATCTTGTTCTTATTTGTGCGTCCTCATTTTATTTACAAAGCAGTTTAGAAGTGTTCAGCCCGGGCAGCTGTTAAAAGCTGGTACTTGGACTTGCAGCAAAGGAAGTGTTGTGAGCAAAGAGCAGGCAGCACGTCAGCATTACGTAACTATCTGCCGCGGGCATGTGTGATTTGTATTGCTCTCTGGGCCTCCTGTTTTGTCTCCCTTCCTAGGGCAAAAAGACAAATAATTGATGGGTAAGAATTTGTCATGCTTCCCTGCCAGGAGTGTGACATTAGAAGTAAATTAGCCAGCCTTTGTTGTCTTGCTTTACTTCCTTTTTTCTTTTTCTTAGTCATTTGAATGACAGCATTCCTGTTGGTAAATGTGTCTTAAATTTTACATTTGACATTCCTTGCAGGCGTAAGTCAGTTCATAATTAATTTGTTGTATTTTTTCTTTTTCTTCCCCTATCCTGTTCTTTGTTGGATAAGCCATGAGCCTTAGGAAAATAATAATAAAAATTCTTCAGTAATCATTCTCCTGACTGTTTTTACCTTCTAGCTCTTTGTCATCTGACCTTAATAGTGTTGCTATCTCGTCTGAAATGTCTGCTTCTAGTCCAGCCTGTTTGCAGAAAAAGTGATTGGAATGATGCTTTGTGAATCTGTACTAAAACAGAGGAGGAAATGCAGCTGTCTTCTGCAGCACATAAAACTGAGAGAACAACTAAGCATAAAGCCACGTTTCTAAGTAAAAAAGGCATTCCACATAACTGAGTCATGAGGGAAGACTTCATGTGCACGTGAGTGATTTAGGCACAGAAATTGTATGGAAGGCTGCAGGACTTACAAGCTGCACTGCTCATGAATTATAATAACCAGTCTTTCTTGATTAAAGTTTTGGGCTACCAGTTTGGGGTCAGGTAGGCTTGAGTCTTTGACTTAGGGTTTGGTCAGAGCTAAATAGATAAATGGTAAAATGGGTAGGTAACAAATCAATTTGGGTGGAGCCAAAGGCAGCTGTCCACAGGGATGTCAACTCAGCTGTTACTGAACTTGCCCTGCCACTGTAGCACTTGGTTTTAGTGGGGTTTGTAAGTGATGTGTAAGAGGCAGGACTGATGGCATCCTGCTGTTGTATGACACTATACAGGGATAAAGAAACTGTGGTTTTAAAAAGTAATGTCAGTCTTGTGTGAGTGTAAGTTATGTATGCTTTTAGAAACAGGGCTAAGAGATGAAAACCTAAGAGATGTACTGTAAAGAATATAGCACAAACTCAGATAAGGCTTTATTTTCTGTCTCTCTTACCCCCATTGTCTCTCTTTACTCTCCTAATGTTACTCAGTTAAAAACCTTGATCGAAGTCAAGTTCTCTTTGTAACTTTCATGAAAGTCAACCTACACAGGAAATGTGAACAGAGAAAAATCTCTTCCTTCTTTCTTTTCCGGAGACTGAGTCTGATAGTGATTGGCAAATAAACTCCCAAGTGTAGGTAATTCTATGGCTTTGATGTAAGACCACTAGCTTATATCTATATATCTACTGTATTTTCTACATTATTTATTGTCTTAGGAGAGCTCTTCTGTAATTGGTGTTACTGAACAGCTAAAGCTAGCTTAGGGAAATTCTGTTGCTCCCCACAGATATGGGGTGATGTCGTAACTGGAAGATAAAATTCTGCATCTGGAGGACTAAGTTTATGATACTGAAAAGTACTGAGGAAAGATGCATTAACTGATAAGTGTTACAGTTGTTTGCTTGTGACAGTTGCACAGATGTTTTTAGTGATGGAGCCTCAATCATAAGAAGATACAATTTTCCATTGCACTGACTTTTTGCACATGCTAGTATAGACTTTCAATAGCTTAGAAAAGCAAATGAGTGTCTCCTGAAGTGAGGTAAATGATGCTTTCACACAATGATCTGTCCTTGCATCTTAGTTGGTTTTTGGAATGTAATAATAGATATTTTAAATTTTTAATTAATTTTTGTAGCACTTACCTGTGACAAATTTCTCTGTTAAACATTAGTCTTTTTTCTTGAAGGAATACCTTTAATATTTTCATAAACATTTTCCCCTGTTTTTTTATGAAGAATCCTGCCACAAACAAGTAAAAATATAACTTTTGAGACATTTGCAGATACAGTAGGGATGCAGTTAATACTTAAAGGGCTACATTTAACTTTTTTTTTTTCCAGTTTTAGCTAAGTTTCTAAATACTTTCTCATTCTATATAAGACAATAAACTTCAACTCTCTCTGTGTATTGCTCCGAAGTAAAGATGCTGAGGTAGTGGACAGGTATAATACTTTTTGTATAAATTTAAAGCAGGGTTCTTTAACTGTGTATTGCCACTACTGTCTGATTTTTTAATCTGTTGGAGGGCCACAGACATAACACCCTGCTCTGCAGCTGATTCATAGGAGGAAACCCTGGCTTACTCAGGCGCACCAGGAATATCAGTGGTTACAATAACTTTCTGGGGTTTTATGTGGGCAGTTTCCTTTCTTTTTGGTGTGGGCAGAGAATGACCTAAGCAATTTTGAACACAAATTGGCTTAGTTTCATAAAGTACCAGTTTTACTATACTGAACAAAAACAACAACAAAAAAGAGTATGTTAAATCAGCAAAATGTGCCTGGGTTGCTCCACTCAGATTTTTCACCAAAGGTCTTGGTAGGCCAGAATCTAAGGTTGGATCTGTGCAGAGGTTCAGAACAGTGAACCTAGTGGCAGCAAGATCTTGGTGTGCCTGAGTCTTGTGAAAGTGGGGGATTTTTAGGTTCTCCAAAGATGCATGAAGCCCAAAGAAAGAGGTACCTGGTTGTGCACTGACATGAAGTCACGTAATGTAAAAAGGCAGCTTCAGGCGTGCATGTCACATCTAGTAAGTCTTCTAATCCTATTAGGAAAGTTCAGTAATGTGAATAAAATTACTTCAATAGCAGGGTTCTGGGCAGGAGTCAGCTGTCTTGTGGCCAAACTAGATGTTCTTTCCACAGTACTTTAAAAAGAAGAAACTGTAAGCCCTCTCTTAGCTTGTTTGTATCTGAAAAATGTGGTAGGGACCACATCAGGAGAAACTCAGAAATCAAGCACTACATTAATACAAAATGTTAGTAGCAGTCATCTAATGAAATGGGAAAATGAGTTACTTTTGACAAATGGCTCATTACAGGCATATTTTCATACTTTCTTCCCTGTGACAGTGTTGACAAAACAAGGAAGATGTGGCAACCGGTAATGTCATCACACCTAATTTTGTGAAACCTCAGTGTTCAACTTACAGTCATAGATTCCAGTATTTTCTAAAGTTTCAGAGCCTCAAATCTCCCTCTAGATTTCTAGCTGTTTTGAAAAGGGGAACAAACATATACCAGTACACTCAAATCAGGGAAGCCACTTTCAAATGAAAAAGAAAAGCAATCCTAAGAGATTGAGTAAAAAAAGAATGAAAAAAAAATTGGCAACTTGTTAGCTTGGAGAGGCACTGCAAACTTTTCCTACTGAAACTGAACTACTGCAGAGCCAACACTGTGGGTTTGAGCTGCCTCAGGCTTAGGTCTCCCACTTCCTGGGCAAGCACTGTCACAAGTAGCTGATTTTAGTAAACTGGGCACCCCCTTCACCAGCTGTGTTTTTTAATGAGAATGACTAACTTTTTCTGATTTCTGCTTAAGTCTTGTCAGGCACAGCCCGCGCTCAGAGCATGTCTGATTTACAGTGAAAGTGAAAAATATATTTCCATTTTAATATTTAACTGGTTATTCCACTTAAGTCTTGTTTCCATTATTATAGGCTAAGATTAGCCTAAAACTGAGGTAGTCTAACTTACTCCTCAACCGCTCCATATCCAAAACATAAGATATTGAGTTATGCCCCACAATCTTATCCATGGCTTTGCCTCCAGCTGTGCTTGGAATGCACAGAACGATTGAGGGGAAAAAAAAAATCTTCTGAACTTTGAGTGGTGTAGACACAAGAAAATCTGGTCAATAAGCTGTATATTGCTTTATTTTTCTTTGTAAACTAATCTTTCTTTTTCTTTGTAAACTAATCTTTCTTTTTCTTCAGTTACTAGGTGCTTGGCAGAGACTTGTCATCTTTCTTGTAAAATGTGGATTTCCTCTAAAAAAATGAAGAAAAAGTTGATCTCCCCACTATTGCAGGGAGTTAATAAATTAACATATTCACAAACATGGTTTGTCCATTTTAGCTTTGAACAATATTTTACCTGTTGAAAGTAATCCTATAAATGATCACTGATTGTTGTTGTAGGGGAGGTCAGAATCATGTCCTTGGTAAAGATGTAAATGTAGCTTAAGCTATTGAACATGTTTTTGCTTTTCCCTGATTAATCTGAAAAAGTTATGTAGAGCAGCCTTGAGGAAAGGTTATTGAGAAGAGGATATTTACAGTGGCAGTTGTTTCCTTACTGCAGGAAAGAAATTTAGGACTCTTCTAAAGTGATGCAAGCTTGTGGTTAAGCATTGCTTTGGTAATGGTGAGAGTAATTAACACTTGTCATCTTTGAGGAATAAGTGATGCCTTCAGTAAAGCATGAAACAATTGGGATAGAGGTCTTGGGTGATGCTGAGGCCAATTGTCCATTTCGATCATGGTACTTACGAATCAATTGTCATATCTTGAAATTTAACAGAAAGAGCCCTTAAGGTATTTTTCAAGGAATGTACTGAAGCATCAGGGCTCTTAATTGAATCTGCAGAGTTGTGGTCATAAAATTGACTTGCATCACATACATGGAATAAATGGTTAGGAAAAAGACTTGCACAAGCTGTTTGCTCTTTAAAATCCATTCCAAATTCTAGAATGAGTGCATAATTCAAATAAAGGAGCTGGCCCCTAAAGCCCTGCAGTGCTGGGCCACAGCTGATGTTGGGCAGTGTGGCTTATGGGCTTATGTTCCTTTCTTGTGTGCCTCAGTGTCTGCTGCTTCTTTTTTTTTTTTTTTCCCTTCCTTTTTTCTCCTGAGAATACTTCCTATGATTTAGTGATAGCATTGATTTGGTCATGTTCTGCTGTCTTCCAAAGGGGTGAACTTTCTGGACTGCTGCTTTTTTGTTTGTTTAGTTGCCTTATAATCAACCAACGTGCTTTCAGATGTGTGCATCATCTCTCTGGCAATTGAGAGGTCCAGGGAATTGTCCTTTGTGCCACAGATTTTGCAGGATTGCTTTAAAATGCCCAGTCAGCACTTTTTAACAGTAGGGTTGGAAAAATTCTCAACTACCTGTTGAGATGTAAGCATGCTTTTTTTTTAAAGGAAGGACCTTGAATGCTAATAAGTGTTGTGTGTGTTGCAAATCAAAATTAAAATCTTTTCAGTAGAGCCTGTTCTTGCAATTCACATTAAGTATGTACAGCTGGTGTTGTTTTTTAAGCTGTTGAAATTTGTCTGTATTATCTCCCTAAGTTGAGGAGCTCAACTACTCCATTTCTAGTTACTAAGAAAATGAGTTGTACTGAAAAAGTCAAGCATGATTGACTGCTAATAAAAATAATAAGAATAGAGTTTGCTCTTATTGATTATTACTGTCCTCTGATTTATATTTTATTTAATTAATGATTTAATTTTGGGCTACTGAGTCATATTGTTGAGTAGGAAACTGTTCTGCTTGGCTGGCTTTATTTAACTGCACATGCAATAAAATTCCTGGGTTGTTGATATTCTTGAGACTTTTAAAGTTTTTCATAGTTTTTCTGAAGACTTTTCAACAACACTTATGCATGGTACAGGAGACACAAACTTGAGTCCTTTTTTTCCTACTTCTTTCAATTGAGGGCCTAGAGGTGAAGCTGCTTCTGCAGTTCAGTTTCCATAATACATTTCCAGGAAAGAAACTCCTCTTCATCTTTGTTATTCCCTTGTAAAATAAATTTATCATTTTAGCATCCTCCTGCATCGTCTTTGAGAAACTTTTGTACTTGAGCTTTCCCATTGTACTTTAATCGAAATATGCATAACATTTAGAGTAATATTCAGCTTTTTCAATCAACATTGAATTTTACAGCCCAAATAAATATATGCTAAAACGGAAACTGGAACTAATTGTTGAATACTGTGTCTGCTGTTGGTGACACTGCTTAATTTTACAGACTTTCCTGTTCCCTCTACTTTTACACTTTGTGTAGTCTATGTTCTATGTGACTTATGAGTGACCAGGATCTACTTTCTGTACTGATTCTATAAAGCTACTGCTGAGTAAGACATGACCTGTGGCTGGTGGTTTGCTGAAGCTGTTGGTAGCTGCCAAGGAATCCTGATGCAACATTGTCCATCATTAGGGAATACAGTGAGAATGAACAGGACGTATCACTGTATGAAACACAGGCCTGCCCGTGTGTTGGGTACTGTCTGTGGTTTTGGTTGCTCACGAGGGGAGCTACAGAAAGGAAGGGGAAGCAGACTTCTTACAAGTGGTCTGAAATAGATGGTGCGAGCTGGAAGTGACCAACACTTAGAGTCACCAAGGCAACAAGTAAAGCAGTTGTGGAGATGTTATTCACCAGATTGTGCAATATTAAAACTGTAGAGCTCACTGAGGTTTGATTTAGAAAAGAAACTACACAAGGAGAAGCAAACATATGCAGTTTGTTAATACACAAGATTATGCAGGAAGATAATACTAGCAGATTCAAGACAAACTCCCATAAAATCAGTAACAGATGCAAGTGTGATAGGCAGAGATGTAAACTTTACCAGCTGTAATGGAACCGCTGTGAATATTGTGGAGTCTGAGGAAAATGGATGTCAAATAGGTGGTTAAGGCTCATGTGCTGGTGATTGTATTGGAGATAGAACAAGCCCTTGGACTGACCTCTGCTCTCCCTTATGTGCTTCTCTTTTGTTACTGAGTTTCTTCTATCTAAAAAGTGCTAAAGGAGGAAAACCTCATTTTATACTTTGTTTATAGAATTGAAACCAGTTTCTCCAGCTATTCTCAAGTTACTATTTGACAAACAGAAGGTTACATGGTAGGTGGTAATGTCTTTAGTAACTTCTATATCCTGTAGTAGATTACAGTTGCAATGCCTCATTGTGTACAAGCTTTAGAACAAGCTTTTGACAACCTTTTTTTTTTCCTAGATTTTTTTTTTATACTCATGTGCGAAGATTTGTAAGTGTTGGTCCCAGCCATTGTTGTTATTTCTATTTAGACATATCAGTTTTTTGTTGGTAAATTTCTCTATTAATTCCTATAACTATGCAATAGAAAGAACCCTAGGGAACAATGCCCAATTTATGATTTTACAATAAATATGAAGCATGTATCTGTTTGGATCATACCAAAATTCCAGTATTCAAAACTATGTGGCATAATTCTGTAGTAGACAAGAAATCTTCAAAAAAAGTGGAGAGAAATGGATATCATTTAAAGAATAAGACCATACTTCTAGTATCATTAGTCTTAGAACATTTAGTTTTCCAGGAGAGTTCACACATTGACACCAGGTATGTTCTCGTAGTCACTGATAGCTCTACTTTTACTGTTAATGGGAGAGATTGGAAGAAATACATCTCAATAGAAGCCATAGGGAATGAATGCAGATGTGCATGTTGTGCTACTAAATGAGTAATTAATTGGTTAAATCTGGATTATAATCCATGTAAAATGAAAGAGCAAGGAAAATGTTATATGTGAGATAGTCATCGAGATGGAGATACATCTATCTATACACACATTATAATGTTTTTATTTTCTTTTCTTTCACAAAGTCCTGATCACCATTGTTTTACTGGGTTTGTGTGTTTGGTTTTTTTTAATCAGACTTTTAAAAAACCTTTAAAAGATCAGTAGCCTAAAGATCACTAGTTAAAAGAGAACTAACATAATTTAAGTATCCCTCAATCCTACTGTTAAAAAGTGCTGAAACACTTTGAATTGCTACAGATTACTTTATTTTTGCACAAGGAAATTCACTGTGGTAGAAAAGCCATTCTTTTGGCAGCTTATTTTTCAACAACATTCAGTATAACTCTGGATTCTTTTCAGTCGAAGTTTGCCTCCAGAGGTTCTGGGTTTCCATGGTATCTAATCCCTGTTTAACAGACACACTTGGTATTTCTACACAGCTGTGGAATGGCAGCAATGGACTTCTGTTCAGCTTTCTTGATTCTAGTGCAGATTTTACACCTTTGACCTTCTGACATATTAACTACTGTTGAAAACTCTGCAGAGATGCCTCATGAAAAAAAAACAAAAACAAACCAACCCACTTTGCTATCATGAAGGGATATTGCTAGATCTGGGTGTTGGATAGTTGATGCTTGCCAAGTGATGGGATGGTGAGGAAAAGAAAATGATTTGCGTCTGTTCTGTGCAGTCAGGAATTCTAATGAGATTTGATCACTTAGCTTTGAATACATACAAGCAAAAAGTAGATGAAAATTTCTATACTTCTGTATTTTACTGAAGTGCCTTATAAGCTTAGTTGCTTAGTTGAGTGTTATTAATGTGAAGGTTCACCAGTCTTTAGAGGATAGTGTTTCTCTAGTGTGCTCTGGCTGTGACCAGGACTATATTGCAGCAGGGCATGCATTTGGTGGTGAACTGGAAATAGTTGCCTTCCTTCTAGCTGGTCTGCATGTGCTCATGGTAGATTGGTGTTAAAACACACATTTGAACAAAAGGCATGTTGTAAACTACCTTATTTGTGGAGGATAAAAAAGCTGATATGAGGAGAAAGCTAATAAGTTAATGTGGTTTGTTTGGCTTATTTTCTCAAGAATCCTTGTATTCTAGAAAATTGTGAAATATTTCTTTCAAAAAGCTGTTATGGATATGGTGGTTTTTTCCCAAATAAACAAGAAAATGAAACCATTTGTTTTGCAGAAGGATTTATCTCTTCTGCTCTTAAAATTATTCTCTGAGTGTAATTACAGATTATTGGTTTTAGTTTTGATTTTTCAGTGGCTACTAGTGACCTAAATCAGAGCTGATTGATCTTAGCACTTGCCTCCAGCAAGTTTGCTGATGACACCAAGCTGTGTGGTGTGGTTGATGTGCTGGAGGGAAGGGACGCCACCCAGAAGGACCTTGACAGGCTTGAGAGGTGGGTGGGTACAAACATCTTGAATTTCAACAAGGCCCAGTGTATGCCTGGGCTGGGGCAATCCCAAGCACAGACACAGGCTGGGGAATGGGGAGCAGCCCTGCCAAGAAGGACTTGGGGGGTGCTGGTGTGTGAGAGGCTGGACATGACCCAGCGCTGTGCACTCACAGCCCAGAGAGCCAAACGTGTCCTGGGCTGCATCCAAAGCAAAGTGGGCAGCAGGGCAGGGAGGGGATTCTGCCCCTCTGCTCTGCTCTGGTGAGAGCCCACCTGGAACACTGCATCAGCTCTGGGGTCCCAGCACAGGAAGGACAGGGACCTGTTGGAGAGAGTCCAGAGGAGGGCCACCAGCATGACTGGAGTGATGGAACACCTCTCCTGTAAGGAAAAGCTGTGAGAGTTTGCGTTGTTCAGCCTGGAGAGGAGAAGGATCTGGGAAGCCCTTGTGCCTAAAGGGGCTGTGCAAGAAAGCCAGAGAGCACCTTCTTAGAAGGACATGCAGTGACAGGACAA